>CAUYLG010043607.1:0-104882 GCA_963573385.1 Cacajao melanocephalus
TGGCAGAAGGCAAGGAGGAGCAAGTCATGTCTTACATGGATGGCAGCAGGCAAAGAGAGAAAGCTTGTGCAGGGGAATTCCTCTTTTTAAAACCATCAGATCTCATGAGACTTATTCATAACAAAAGAACAGCATGAGAAACACTTGCCCCCATGATTCAATTATCTTCCACCAGGTCCTTTCCACAACACGTGGCAATTCCAGATGAGGTCTGGGTAGAGACACAGCCAAACCATATCATACACCAAAAAAGGAAAAGTCACAGTCTAAAGAGAAAAGAAGCATCAGAATCAGACTCAGATATGGCAGAGATTCTGGAAGTATCAGACTGGGAATTTAAAATAACTGAGATTAATATGTTAAGGGCTCTAATGGAAAAAGTGGACAACATGTGAGAACAGAAGGATAATGCAAGCAGAGATGGAAACTCTTAGAATCAAAGGAAATGCTAGAAATCAAAAACACTATCAGACCTAAATTAGTTGTAAATTCATATTTACAATCCCTTTGATAGGCTCATCAGGAGGAAAGAGTCAGTGAGCTTTAAGATGTGTCAGCGGAAAATTCCCTAACTGAAAAGAGAGAAAAGAAAAAGAATATTCAAGAACTGTGGGACAATTATGAAAAGTGTTACATGTATATAATGGAAATAATAGAAGGACAATAAAGAGAGAAAGGAACAGAAAAAAATTTGAAATAACAATGGCTGAGGATTTCCCAAAACTAATGATATAAACCAAACCACATATCCAGAGGTTAGAAAACACCAAGCAAGGTAAATACCAAGAAATCTATACCTAAGCATATCACAGTCACACTGTAAAAAAAAATCAACAATGAAGAAATTTAGTATCCAGTGAAATTATCCTTCAAAATGAAGAAGAAATAAGACCTTCTCAGAAAACAAAAATGGAGGAATTTTTTGACAGTAGACTTGTCTTGAAGGAAATATCAAAAGAAGTTCCTTAGTGAAAGGAAAACGATATCAGCCAGAAACTCAGATCTACATAAAGAAAGGAAGAATGTTTGAGAAAGAAATGAAGTTTGTAAAATACAATCTTTTATTTTTCATATTGTTAACTGATCTAAAAGATAACAGTTTGTTCAAAATAATAACAGCAACAGTATACTGGGAATTATACTTTAGGGATGAATGAAATGTATGGCAACAATGTTACAAGGGATGTGAGAGAAGAATTCGGTTATAGAAGAGGAATTGGTTACTCTGTTATAAGATACCTAAACTAACCATGAAGTTGTATAGGTTTATTTGAAAGTGGACTTAGATTAGTTATAAATTCATATTTACAACTGTGGCATACATACAAAAGTGGTTCTAAGGCAATCACTAAAAAAATCTTTAAAGTATAATTAATATGCTAAAAGAGGAGATAAGATGGATTCCTATAAAATGCTCAATTAAAACCAGAGAAAACAGAAACTAAGAGACAAAAGATAAAAAATCAGGGCAATGAATAGAAAACAATTACAAATATAGTAGATATTAATCTATTTCAATCATTGCTTTTGATAAGAATGATCTTAGCACACCAATCAAAAGACAGAGGCTAGATGTGGTGGCTTACACCTATAATCCCAGTGCTTTGGGAGGCCAAGGCAGGAGGCCCGGAGTTGAAGACCAGACTGTGCAACATAGTGAGAGTCTGTCTCTACAAAAAAATAAAAATAAAAAAAATTAGCAGTGCTACTCCAAAAATGATTGTGCATGCTTGTCATCCCAGTTACTTAGGGGCCTAAGGTGGCAGGATAGCTTAAGCCCAGGAGTTTGAGACAACAGTGAGCTATGACCTTGCCACTGAACTCCAGCCTGGGCAAGAGAGAGATGGTGTTTCTTAAAAAAAAAAAAAAAAAAGATTATTTGAGTAGATAAAAACAAGACCCAACTATATGTTATTGCTGTCCATAAGAAACCCACTTTAAATATAAAGACACAGATAAATTAAAAGAACAGAGAAAGATATACTATGCTAACACTAATTGATAAGGCTGGAGTAACTATATTAACATCAGACAAGTAGATTTCAGAGCAAGGAAAATCATCGAGGATAAAGACAGACATTACATAAATGACAAAGGGGTCAATTCTCCAGGAAGACACAACAATCCCCTGTGTATGTGCCTAACAACAGAGCATCAAAATATGAAGCAAAACCAGATTCAAATGTTTTTAGAAATAGACAAATCCACTATAATAGTTGGAGATGTCAACACCCCTGTATCAGTAACTGACAGATCCAGCAAGCAGAAAATCAACAGGATATAGTTGAACTGAATAGTACCATCCATCAACTGGATGTACTAACATTGATAGAACACTTTCTCTAACAACAGCAGAATATACATTCTTCTCCCACTTGTATAGAACGTTCATCAAATAGACCACATACGGGCCATATGACACATCTTAACAAAGGTAAAAGAATAGAAATCATACAAAGTATGCTCTAGGACCACAATGGAATTCAACCAGAAATTAGTAACAGAAAGATAGCTGGAAAATCCCTCAATACTTAGAGATTTAAAAACACACTTATAAATAAACACAGGAGTCAAAAAGGTAGTCTCAAGAGAAAGTTTAAAAAATATATTTTGAACTAAAGAAAATGGCTGGGCATGGTGGCTCACACCTATAATCCTAGCACTTTGGGAGACCAAGGCAGAGGGACTGCTTGAGCCCATGAGTTTGAAGCTGCAGTGAGCTATGACTGTGCCACTGAGTTTCAGCTCAGACAACAGAGAACCTGTCTCTAAAAAAGAAAATGAAAATACAACTGCTACGTAATAAGCAATTTGGCTGGCCTTTGTGCCCTAGAGCTCTTGGGTCACTAGGTTCATTGTAAATGAGCAGTAAGATTTTAAAAGACATCTTTTATTTTGAGCAGTAATTCTCAACAATGGGTTTTAAATCTTTAGTAAATCATGCTATAAACAGATGTGCAGTCATCTAGGCTTTGTTGTTTCATTTATAGAGCACATGCAAAGTAGATTTAGCATAATTCTTAAGGGCCCTAGAATTTTCAGAATGATAAATGAACACTGGCTTCAGAAATCCCAAGCTGCATTAGCCTCTAACAAGAGAGTCAGCTTGTCCTTTGAAGCTTTGAAGACAGGTACTGACTTCTCTTTGCTAGCTTATGAAAGTCCTAGACGGCATCTTTTTCCAATAGAAGGCTGTTTCATCTACACTGAAAATCTGTTGTTTAGTGTAACCACCTTCATCAATGATCTTAGCTATATTCTCTGGAGAACTTGCTGCAGCTTCTACATCAGCATTTGCTGTTTCACCTTGCAGTTTTCTGTTAGGGGTGTGACTTCTTCCCTTAAACCTTATGAACCAATCTCTGCTAGCCTCCAACTTTTCTTCTGCAGCTTCCTCACTTCTATTAGCCTTCACAGAGTTGAATAGAGTTTGAGGCCTTGCTTTGGCTTAAGGAAATGTTGTGGATGGTCTGATCTTCTCTCCAGATTACTAAATTTTTCTCCATATCAGCAGTAAGGCTGTTTCACTTTTTTCTCATTTGTGTGTTCACTGGAGTAGCACTTCTAATTTCCTTCAAGAACTTTCCCTTTGCATTCACAACTTAGCCAATTGGTGTGGGAGGCCTACCATTTGACCTATCTCAGCATTCAACATGCTTTCCTTATTAAGCTTAACCACTTCTAGCTTTTGGTTAAAGTGAGAGATGTGTGGTTCTTCCTTTCACTTGAACACTTAGAGGCCATTTAGGGTTATTAATTGCCTAAATTCAATATCATTGTGTCTCACAGAACAGGGAGACCTGAAGAAAGGGAGAGAAATGAGGGAAGAGACAGTGGATAGAGCACTCAGAATACCCACAACATTTACCCATTAAGTATGCCATCTTCTGCAGGTGCAGTTTGTGGTGTCTCAAAAACGATTGCAATAGTAATGTCAAAGATCACTGAGCACAGATTACCATAATGATATAACAATAATTTATAAGTTTGAAATATTGCAATAATTACCAAAAATGTGACCCAGAGACAAAGTGAGCATATGTTGTTAGAAAACTGGTGCTGATAGACTTGCTCAGCACAGGCTTACCACAGACCTTCAATTTGTAAGAAACACAGCATCTGCGAAGGGCAAGAAAGTAAAGCATGATCAAACAAGGTATGCCTGCATTAGGGTTTCAGGGCTGGCTCACCCACTTTCGCTGCAGATGCAGAGCTGAGTTCAACGGTGGGCATAATGGGTGGCTGAGAAGCAGGCTGAAGTAGAGCTAGCACTCCCAACCCCACGTCTTTCCTACACAGTAACTGTTTATTTATTTATACAAAGTTTTTGTAGCAACAGGGTCTTGCTGTGTTGCTCAGGTTGGTCTCAAACACCTGGTCTTGAACTATCCTCCCTACTAAGCCTCGCAAAGTGAGGAGATTATAGGCGTGGGTCAGAGTGACTGTTTAATGTTACCTGTTAGCTTCCTGAAGAAAGAAATCTGAAATTCAAACATGGAAAGATGCACAAAATCTTTGTTTGCTTGGGGAAAAGAATTGTTTAGTAGATAGAATTTTGCTTTATATTTATTGTGACAATCTGACGAACATTAATTTGCTTTATAGGTACCTAGACACAAATTCTTATCCCATCATGTGCTAGAAGTTTTAATTATTATAAGACTACGTACTCTGCTGTGTGTATGTGTTTAAGCGTCATAGAAAAATACATTCCATGGAAGAATGTGGGGCAGGTATCAGCGATTTTAGTTGTATTACATTGAGAAATTCAAAGGCAAGGAAAATGGTATTAAAATCACATTCTTTACCTCATATGGTTCTATTTTTATAAAATGTCCAGAGTAGGCAAATCTACAGAGACAGAAAAAATTAGGTGGTTGCCCAAGGCTGAGGACTAGAGGGTGAGGGCTAAGGGATATCTTTCTTGGGTAATGAAAATATTCTAAAATTGACTGTGGTGATGGGTGTATAACTCTGTGAATATACTAAAGGCCATTGAATTGTATGCTTCAAATAGGTAAATTGTATGGTATGCAAATTATAGCCCAAAAAATTTGTTAAAAGAAAACAAACTTGCTCTGTTGATATTGATATATCCCACTGTGGATTTAAAAATGTTTAATTTAAATATACATTAAAAACACAAGTAGCTGACAGATGTTGAGAGTCAATAAGAAGAATAAGGGCTAAAGAATATAGATAAAAGCCAGGTGTGCTGGCCATTTAATTGTGTTGTAGTATAAAAATATCTGATAAAAATTCAGTCACCACTGAAGCTTACAAGTTTTACATATAATTTTGAGTATCTGGAGTGGATGAAAACTTATAAAGTTAAGATGATCTTATCAGTAGAAAAGATATTCGAAACCATTTTAGTCCAAAGAAGCATTCTGATTGCCTAATTTAACTTTGTAAAGGAGAAGTGAATGTTATAGCTGGTCTCTGTAAACCTCACAGCTGGAACATTCTAACAG
Source organism: Cacajao melanocephalus (assembly GCA_963573385.1). Lineage (NCBI taxonomy): Eukaryota > Metazoa > Chordata > Mammalia > Primates > Pitheciidae > Cacajao > Cacajao melanocephalus. The sequence goes on from CAUYLG010043607.1 coordinate 5,475, forward strand.
CACCTTGCAGTTTCCAGTTATCAAAGTAAGTTACTTTATACTAAACTAAGAATTTCATAATAGAAATAATGCAACACCAGGGGGTGCGGTTATCATGAAATAATTACACTCCTGAGAGATTACAGGCACAAGGCTGTACCCCAGGGGTGTGATTATCCCATGATAACCACATCCATTGAAATTGCCTTATTGCAAAAATAATCTCTATTCACTGGTGAGACATTATTCAATAGGTGATTTTTTTAAAATGAAAAGACTTTTTTTTTTAGCTTGAATCAGCAAGTGGATTAGAAAATTGGTCAGTTTATTTTTCATTGCATTCAAATTCAGAACACAACACCATTATTATTTGCTTTCCTATTTGATACAGAATTTTGATTTTGTTTTTGAGAAATCTTTAAGAGTTTCTATTAGTTTTAGTTAAGTACTACTGCCAATTTAAGTCAAACTTTAAAGGCATTAACTGAGCAATACAATTTTAAATAATTTACTTCTATGTATGGTTTTTTTTAGTTTTTGTTTTGTTTTGTTTTTTTTTGAGATGGAGTTTTGCTCTTTTGCCTAGGCTGGAGTGCAGTAGTGTGATCTCAGTTCACTGCTCCGCCTTTGGGTTGATTTCAACTGATTCTCCTGCCTCAGCCTCCTAAGTAGCTGGGATTATAGGTGCCCGCCATCACGCCTGGCTAATTTTGTACTTTTAGGAGATGGGGTTTCACCATGTTGGCCAGGCTGGTCTCAAACTCCTGACCTGGTGATCTACCCACCTTGGCCTCCCAAAGTGCTGGGATTACAGGCACAAGCCACTGTGCCCAGCCTACAGTTTTTAATTCTTCTAAAACAATGTTCATTTAAAAAACTTATAAATGTAATTTACCTTCACTAATGGAAATACAGGTAAGCCAACAAGATGAAACTAAAAATCTCAATTCTACCACCCAGACACAACCACTGTTAATATTTGTCTGTCTCCTTCCAATCCTTTTTCTAAAAGTATCTCTCTAGCTACATGTCTACCTCAAGATACAAAGAGAAACACAAATGTAAATACTCTGTTTTATAACCTGCTTTTCTTATTTGACCAAAGGTTGTAAACAATATCCATATCATTAAGAAATCTTCATATCATTTAAAATATCTGCATAGTATAGTATTCCATTTTAACAATATTCTATAATTATTCACTTAATATCCTTTTATTAGATATTTAGGTGTTATCTTTTTTTTTTTTTTTGATATAGAGTCTCCCTTTGCCGCCCAGACTGGAGTGCGGTGGCACAATTTTGGCTCACCACAACCTCTGCCTCACAGGTTCAAGCGATTCTCGTGCCTCAGCCTTCCGAGTAGCTGGGATTACAGGCACACAGCACCACGCCCAGCTAATTTTTATATTTTTAGTAGAGACGGAGTTTCACCATGTTGGCCAGGCTGGTCTCAAACTCCTGACCTAAGGTGATTTGCCTGCCTTGGCCTCCCAAAGTGTTGGGATTACAGGCATGAGCCACTGTGTCCGCCCTCTCTTTTACTAAAATATTATACACAACCCTTTGTGACTAAATATTTGAACATATCCTTGATTATTTCCTTAGGATAGATTCATGACTTGTAATAAGTAAAACATAATTTAAAGAAACAGAAAAAGGTACTTTGCTCCCAAATTGTCAACTGTTCTTACGTATAGTTTAAGCTGATGGTTCTTGATCTTGATGATGCCTAAGAAATAGATCAGTAACTTTCATCATTTTATGTGGCATAAAGATGATGAAAGTTACTGATTTTGGAAATCATAATTTTATCATAGAGTTCAGATATTCTAAGATACATGATTTAAGAAATTAAAATACCCAAGATATTTACAAATATTTGTTCTTATACCATGTCAGTTTGAACGGAAAAACTGGAAATGGAAATTTCCCTAACATTTTATTCTATAAAGACTGAGGCGAAGAATTAATTCAGTCTGCTGGTTATTTCTCATCATGAACATAGCCTTTACAACACACCAGTAACTCTGCTTTTTTTAGCTGTTCCAATTAGTCTGAAATATATTTAATATGGGAGCACAAAGGAAAACATTAGCCTTCTGAAGAATATCATGTGACATTCAGTGTTTGAAAAGCCTAAATTTTAAGTTTCTTTTCCAATTTTAATCACACATTTTACCATAAAAATTATCTACAATTTCACCAAATTAACATATTAACTGTTTTCATTTTTCTGTTTCTTTCCAGTCATAATTTACATGCCCCTAGATTTATATTAGAATTATAGCACAGATTCAATTGGTATTCTTTAGTTTACTTAAGATATTAACAGTTTAGTTTGCCATTCCCCTAGCGCTGGATATTTAGATTGCTTACAAAGGTGAAAAATTAGAAATGACGTTGAAAATGTCTTCTCCCACCTTTTAATAAAAAGCTCTTTTAACACATTACCATCTTTCCTTTCTATTATCCCTCTGTGTGTTTTGCCTGTTTCTTCTTACAAGCAAAACACATACGCGTGTGCATGCGTGTGCGCGCACGCACACACACACACCCACACCCACCCACACAATTCCATGGCATTAATTTCGCTTACAATGGTTTCACCAGACTTTCAGATCATGAACAACATCTTCGGGGAGCAAGATGCTCAGACTTCTTCTCCTCTCAGAACTTTTCTTCAACAGCCCCTCTGCAACTGGGGCTTGAGAACCAACATTCACACAAAATACTTAAGTGAATCTTTACTTTAGGTAGGTTTGAGAAAACACTGGCTACAGCATCAGTGGCCAAACCCTTTCAGCCGGCTTTTTAAGAGCCATTCAAATCTGTTGGTATCATTTAAAGTCATCCTAGTTAAATCTTCTGTGCTTATGTTTCTCTTCTAATCTTTCTTTTTCAGTCAACCTTTCCTTCTACCTACGTTTTAATTCTTCAAAGCTCATTTTAGTCCCACCTCCTCTATTAGCTACATAATTTAACACTGTTACTCTCTATTAAATAGAGTCTTACATAATACTGTACTTTGTTTTCCTGACTAGGTTGTAAACTGGGAGTTACTCTATGTTAATTTGATGTGTCTGATTAGATTGTTAAACCAGGGGTTGAGCCTGTATCTTCTATGAGTTTGGGTTCAAAAAATAAAACTTACTGGCTGATGTGCAAGATGTCAAATACAACAGAGTTGGCAAAAACAATTATTTCAAAAAGTAAACAAAAAACTTCAGTTCTAAGAATTAAGCAAATGGAGGCAGAGAGATGTTAAGCAGCTTGCCTAAAGGTACACAGATACAAAGCAGCAGAGCACTTAGTAGCTATGTATGGAGCTACATAGACACCTGGCTATAAACCTGGCTGCAAACAAGGCATCTATGTAGCTCCACAGTTTTTCAGCCTGGGTGCTTAACCACTAAGTACAGGGCCCCTCAGAAATGATGGTTTCCTCTATATGAAACGGTATTCCTTTTGCCTAAGGTGCTCAGTGCTCTTTTCCCCTGTCTTGCATGTCAGCATCCTTCCTGTCATTCAGGTCTCAGCTTAACATTGCTTCCTTAGAGGAGCCCTTCCTGACCACTTAATCTAAAGTAATTCTCCATTTAGTTCTCATCACAGTATCCAATTAAATATTCATCACAGAACTTAATATTTTCTTATTTATTAGTTTACTGTGTGTCATTCCCAATATAATGAAAGGTGTTGGTATTGTGTTCCTAGAGCCCAAAACAAGGCCTGGCACAGAAAAAGTGCTCCATAAATGATGACTGAATAAATATGTTTATCTTACCAATTACTGATGAACATTTAGGGTTGTTGCCAATCTTTCACTACTATAAATCTTAGAAAATCTGCCTTATCACATTTTTATTATAAATTACTGGAAGGCAAATTTCTAGGGAAAAAGGTATGCATGGTTTTCAGGCTTTTGATATGTATCAGCAAATATATACCCTCTCTAGAAAGGTTGCTTTAATTTATGGAGAGGATTAAAATGTTCATTTAGGCTGGGCACAGTGGCTCACACCTGTAATCCCAGCACTTTGGGAGGCCGAGGCGGGTAGATCATGAGGTCAGGAGTTCAAGAGCAGCCTGGGCAACATGCTGAAATCCCATCTCTACAAAAAGTGCAAAAATTAGCTGGGCATGGTGGCTGATGCCTGTAGTCTCAGCTACTCAGGAGGCTGAGGTGGGAGGATTGCTTGAGCCTGGGAGGCAGAGGTTGCAGTGAGTCAAGACCCATGTCACTGCCCTCCAGTCTAGGAAAGAGGATAACACACTGTCTCAAATAAATAAATAAATAAAATGTTCATTTTACCATACTTGTGCCAATACTAGATGCATACCTTTTAAAAATCTTTACCAAGTTTGACAGGCAAAAAGGTAATATATTGTTTTAGTTTTCATTTCTTTGTTATTCATGTTGTTGAAAATATTTTCAGATGTTTAAAGGTCATTTGAATTCCTCCTTTTGTAAACCATCTTTATGTCCTTTGCTCCTTCGTGTTTGTTTGTTCATCTTCCTCATATTGACTTGAAATAACATTTTTGTTTTGGAGAGTCTCACTTTGTCATCAGGGCTGGAGCACAGTGGTGCAAACCTGGCTCACTGCAGCCTCAACCTCCTGGGCTCAAACAATCCTCCCACCTCAGCCTGTTGAGTAGCTGGCACTACAGGTGCAGATTACCAAGCCCAGCTAAATATTTCTGTATTTTTTGTAGAGACAGGGTTTTATCATGTTGCCCAGGCTGTCCTAGACTCCTGGGCTCAAGCGATTCTCCTGCCTTGGCCTTTCAATGTGCTGGGATTACAGGCATGAACCACCATGACCAGCCCTGAAAGAACATTTTATATATTAGGGGTATCAGCCTCATGCAGAGAAACCATACTATTTCCACAAAGGTAATGCTTCTCATCCTCTCCCACCCAGGTGCTCAATTCATTTAGAGAAAAAGAATCACTAATAAGTAGACTTCACAAGCCTGGTTATATACATGTTAAAACTTGATAGGAACCAAATCACTGAACATTTTTTTCTACTTCATTCCCTTGATTCTGAAAAAGTTCATTTTACTAAGGAATCGTACTGTAGTAAAACCCCATCATAAGAGGGGTCCAAAACTGTCAACTGTATAAATTGAGTGACTGTGTTATTATAAGGTGGCTGGAGAAGAGCCAATAACCAGCTTTATTATATCTGAATTCACATAATTGTGGGCATGTTTTTGTGGGGTTTTATTGTTTTCAGTAAAAACAGGTTGACTATTCAGTTAGCACAAGCTCTTTTGATTTTTAGCAGACTTTCTAACATAGACTCAAGAGAAATCAAGTCTATTGATTATTAAAAGAAAGCACTAAGTCTGGAGTCTATATACTCAGGATCAGAGTAAGACAAGGTTGAGGCATAAAGGTAACTACTACTTCCGCCTGATCCAAGTCAACCCACGAGTCATGCAGTTGTAGGGGCACTACAAGGTTAGAGTGAAGAAAAGATGAGAAAGATGCAACCCCTTCCAGAAAACAGCTTATACTTTTCAGATATAACAACAAATCCCTGTGACTAAAAAAAGGGGTCAGAAATATTTCAGTACATTTCTGAAATATCTGTACTTCTGAATATGTTTGTACTTATATTTGTACTCCTGAATATGTTTGTACTTATTGAAATATTTCAGTACATTTCTGAAATATTTGTACTTCTGAATGTTTGTACTTATATTTATACTTCTGAATATGTTTGTACTTACTGAAATATTTCAGTACATTTCTGAAATATTTGTACTTCTGAATATGTTTGTACATTATGTACTGAAAACCCATTTTCAGAAATACAATTTGTACTTCTGAAACACAAAATATTTGTATTTCTGAAAATGGGTTTTCAGTACATAATGTATGCCATTTCATTTTCTTTGGGACTTTATTTCCTTTGAGGCCTTTCTCCCTTCTTCTATACATTAGCTGGGGGCAAGGGAGAAGAAGGTATTAGGCACGTAAACTTTTAAGGGTACCTGTACTGTGGTATGAGTGGGATGTTCTTTTGTCAGAGATTGCCATACCTAAGTCCATATCAGTACTGTCTCACTTGACAATACTGAGCGAATAATTTCCTTCTACTGCAACTGAACAAATAGTTTCCTTCTACTTAAAAGGGGGTTACTGGCCAGGCATGGTGGCTCCTGTCTGTAATCCCAGCACTTTGGGAGGCTGAGGCAGGCGGATCACTTTGAGCCCAGGAGTTTGAGACCAGCCTGGGCAACGTGGCAAAATCCTATCTCTATTAACAAATACAAAAACTAGCCAGGCATGGTGGTATGTGTCTATAGTCTCAGCTAGCTACTCAGGGGGCTGAGGTGGGAAGATAGCTTGAGCCCAGGAGTCGGAGGTTGCAGTGAGCCGAGATTGCACCACTGCACTCCAGCTTGGGTGACAAAGCCACCCCTTGTCTCAAAAAAAAAAAAAAAAAAAAAAAAGGGGGCTAAGCACAGTGGCTCACACCTATAATCCAAGCACTTTGGGAGGCTGAGGCAGATGGATTACCTGAGCTTTAGAATTCCAGACCAGCCTGGCCAACATGGTGAAACCCCTTCTCTACTAAAAATACAGAAAATTAGCCGAATGTGGTGGCAGGTGCCCATAATCCCAGCTACGTGGGAGGCTAAAGCAGAAGAATTGCTTGAACCCGAGGGGCGAAGGTCTAGGTTGCAGTGAGCCGATTATCGGGCCATGGCACTCCAGCTTGGGCAACAGAGTAAGACTCTGTCCCCACCTTACAAAAAAAAAAAAAAGGTTTTTGTCATGCCTGTAATCCCAGCAATTTGGGAGGCCAAGGCAGGCAGATCACTTTGAACTCAGGAGTTCAAGACCAGCCTAGGCAACATGATAAAACCTTGTCTCTACTAAAAGTATAAAAATTAGCCAGTGTGGTGGTGTGTGCCTATAATCCCAGCTACTAGGGAGGCTGAGGCAGGACAATCGCTTGAACCCAGGAGGCAATGGTTGCAGCGAGCCGAGATTGTGCTACTGCACTCCAGCCTAGGCAACAGAATAAGACTCCACCTAAAACAAACAAACAAAAAAAAAAAAAAAAAGACAAACTTATCATTCAGCAAATTCCTAAACTCCTAATAGGAGAACTGGCACTTTGAATCCTCTATCGGCTTGCTGGAAAGAAGCAGGATCTCTAGCTATAGAATAGAGACTGAAGATCGTATGCTGACTGAGAGTCAACCCTGGGCTCACATTGAGGCAGCTATGAGAGCCAAAGGGAATCTAAGGCGGTGCATCACAGGCTTTGGTGGCCTGAGAGGACGTGGCTTCATGCCCAGAGCTTCAACAGAGCAGCCCTGCTTTGGTATGTTCTTATACTGAGGTTTCATGTAAGATTTCTTTAAAAAAACGACGACAAAAAAGGATTCTGTAGCTGCTTTAAAAATGCAGCAAATCTCCAAGTTGTACTATCATCTTTATTTTAAAATAAGGAGCTGAAGTTCATAACAGTAAAAGGACTTGCTTAAGGTTATAGTATTAAGCAGATTATTTCTATCATGATCTATTACAAGTTAGGGTTGGATTATTGTGCCTGCTTCAATAATATACTAACAATGCACTGATAAATCTAAGTTAAAACTTCTCAGTTTAGTATCTTTTTAGAAAAACAACTAAAATGATCTAAACCAAATTAGACCAATTTTCTGAAGTAGACAGTAACATGCAGGACAGTAAATAACTTTAAGTCAAAAACAATTTTAACATACTCACCTTTGTTTTTATCTCTGTACTAAAAATAGACGGCTGCTGAGGCTTTCAGTCCAGTCTAGTTTTATAATTCAGGGGGGTATGAATAGGAGAAAATACCATTTTTTCTTCCATTTTTAGGCTACTAACCTGATCAACTATGTTTAATGTATTTTACTTCAAAACTTAGTTCATAGGGCCTTTGGCTGGAAAAATTAAACTTAATCCTATTATACAGCATTTCAATTCAACATCAGAGTTTCCCATTAATCATATTTTGGGAATGGTCTTAGTCCAAAAAGAGAAAAAACAAAAACAAAAAAACCACACACACACAAACCCACATAAAACAATACCCAGAAAGAGTAAAGAAAAATGTTGTTTAATCTTTCCTTGTTTGTCCTATCCCAAAAACAAATCATGTCTAGTGCCTACCTGAGCCATCAGTGGGAACCGAACTTGCATTGATTCCAGAAAGACCAAACAAAGGACATTCTCGATCTGTGTTAACATGACCCCATTTGTGACATTTAATGCACCTCACATTTCGAACCTGAGAAATAATGAATGTTATTTTGGTTATTAAAATAGTAAGAATCTAACCAATGTTTAAATTCCTATTCCTTGACAGAATTTAAGCTAAAATTACATTTTTAAAAGATCTTCAGGGAAAGAGACTCTGTAACTATGTTTGGTAATTTAATACAAAGACTAAAATCTTTCACTATAAATTTTGCCTAGAAGCTAAGCTGAATCCCATTTCTTTCTGCCTCTTACTTGGTGGCAATATAATGTCATCCAAAAAGAAATGGCAAAATACCAAAAAGAATTAGGTCATTATGTGAAGAATTTAAGCTTAAATTCTCTAATTTTAGTAAGTTTCAAATTTCCAAGCTGGTAAACCAGGAGCTGGTAAACATTTTCTGTAAATGTCTAAATGTAGTAAATATTTTAGGCTTTTTGGGACAGATGTTGTCTATTATAATTACTCAATTCTGCTGCTGTAATGGGAAAGCAGGCGTAGCCAGTAAGTAAATGAATAGGCAAAGCAGTGTTCCAATAAAACCTTCTTTACAACAAGGATTTGCCCTCTGATGATAGTCTGTCTGATTCTAAACCAGTAATAGATTTAAATCCTTTCTTAACCTTGAGCTAATTCTCCAAATTTTTAGAAAACTGAAGAGACCAATATCATTGTAGCTCTCACTATAAAAGCTTGATTCCTATCTTTTATCAGTCTACTACATTTAATGTTTTCTCCTCTATTCTTTATATTTTCTGATACAAATCAAAACCATAGTGCCCCTTTTCAGCTTACACACCTTTTAGGCAACAATATAAAGACATATTTATTAAATAAAAATTATTCTTACAGTGTAAAATATGTGTCACTTGCCTGAATACCAAAGGGCTGATCTCTGATGTTCATGTCATCTTTGGCGTATCTATTAGAGGAAATGTACAAGCACAATATTAAGAATAATTTAAAATACTGAAGAGCAGTTAATCAGAAAAATAGTTGTATAGTTCTAAGAACATTACAAAATATATTACTTCAGTAAACATTTAGAACTATAAAATCTATCTACTGTTTCCAAACACCATTTAGTTATTATGTGTCTAGTCTGATCATCTGTGATTTTAAAAACATGAAAAAGTATATAAAACAAAAGACTATGATCAAGCAGATTAGTTGAATAAGCTATTAAAATCATTAAGAATAACTTTTCACATCAGTTGCCTCCTCTAATGATTGAAAAAGCAACATAAGATGGGATATCAGGTAAACATAAATTTAATGAGACATATCTTGTCTTAAAAGTAAACCAGTCCTTACTTTTCTCGTGGGGCTCCTTTCTGCCATTCAAATTTGTATTCAGTCTCTCCCTCTGTTTCTTCTTTCTAAAAACATTCATTGAAAATTCTTTTAACTTTTCCATAAAATACAATCAATTGCAAGTAAATTCAGAAATAGAAAAGAGTCCTTTACCTCTTTGTTTTCTTGATTGCATATCAAAAATATGGAAGAAAAAAGGTATGACAAGTTAAAAATGTCAACACAAAAGTCTACTGTATATACTATATTACATAATTGTCACAAGAGTTCATTGGTTTTACTTTTTTTCTTCTTTCACAAGATTAAAACTCGGACCATTGCAGGATAAAATACAAAGTAAGAGATAGTACTTAATAAGCATGTTAGTTCCTAGTTTTTAAACTTTTTACTGTGCATTGACAGTGAATATTATATTTTTTTATTTACAAAAATATTAAATAGTAAGAAGGACTATATATATGCAAATTATGAAAGAATAAACGTACTTTGGACATGAAGGTTTTCTTCCTCCTCAAAGGGCACATTATGAAATATTATCAGATTAGAAAGATATTTTTTAGTATTTATTATGTTGTATGATTATAGTTTTTATTATCTTCACAGGATAACAGCAATTTTAAAAGATAAATAGCAGCTTTAAAAAAATATCTGTCATAGTTTTCAATCTTTAGCTGCAAACACATCAAAGACTTAAAAGGAAGGAGTCCGGGCACTGTGGCTCACGCTTGTAATCCCAGCACTTTGGGAGGCCAAGGTGGGTAGCTCTCTTGAGGTCAGGAGTTCAAGACCAGCCTGACCAACATGGTAAAACCTTGTTTCTACTAAAGTTACAAAAAATTAGCCAGATGAGGTGGTGCGTGCCTGTAATCCCAGCTACTCGAGAGGCTGAGGCAGGAGAATCGCTTGAACCTGGGAGGCAGAGGTTGCAGTGAGCCGAGATCGTGCCATTGTACTCTAGCCTCAGCGACAGGGCGAGACTCCATCTCAAAAAAAAAAAAAAAAAGAAAAAAAAGAAAAGGAAAGGGAAGAGATATGTACCTTTTTTAGCCCCTGGTGGGGCTTCATACATGAAGTTAAGGCCATTCTTTACACGTTCATCTCCCATAAGCAATCTAAGTGAAACAAGACAAAGTTAATAATTTCATGTAGGACGAAAAATATCACAGAATAATCCACTCCCCACCAAAAAACCTAAGGGAATTAAGATAAAATATTTTTGTTAGAAACAGAGTTCTAAAACTTTACTCCACTGACTAGATTACATCTGAAATATCTGAATGGAAATCAAATAGTGCTGCCTCTTTGGTAACTGGTTATAAGCTCTGAGACTTTCTTACTACCTGAGAGATCCTGGCCAACCTAACAAAAAAGGTAAAAAATGACATGGTCATTTTTCTTGCAGGTTTTTCCTTTTTTTTTTTTTTTTTTTTTTTTTGACAGTGTCTTACTCTGCCACCAGGCTGGAGTGCAGTGGTGTGATCTCAGCTCACTGCAACCTCCGCCTCCCAGTTTCAAGTGATTCCCTTGCCTCAGCTTCCTGAGTAGCTGGAACTACAGGTGCACGCCACCACACCCAGCTAATTTTTGTATTTTTAGTAGAGATGGGGTTTCACCATGTTGGCCAGGATGGTCTCGATCTCTTGACCTCATGATCCGCCTTCCAAAGTGTTGGAATTACAGGCGTGAGCCACTGCATCCGGCCAGCATTTTGATATTTTAATGATGTTAATTTAATAAAAAGTATATATCTTATACACTTTAAATGCTTTAAACAGGTTTATATATACATACATACATATATATATATTTATATAAAAAAACAGGTGTGTATATATATATATACATACACACACACACACACACACACACACACAGCTGTATATATACACCTGTTTAAAGTGTATGTTGTTTTTAAGTATATTTAGACTTTTGGAGCCATCACTATAATCTAATTTCAGAACATTTACATTATCCAAAAAAGAAATCTTCTATCCACTAGCAGTCACTTCTCATTCCCTCACCTTGTCCCCCCACCTTCTACCTCTCAGCTCAGAGCAGCCACTAATCTACTTGCTGTCTCTGTAGATTTGCCTATTCTGGACATGTCCTATAAATTAGATAGTATGTCATGTGGTCTTTTGTGATTGGCTTCTTTCACATAGCGCAATGTTTTTGAAGTTGACCCACGGTATTGCATATACCAGTACTTCAGTCCTTTTCATTGCTGAATACCACTCTATTGCAGGGATGTAGATCCCTGTGGCCTTTTGCTTTTTTTTTATAGTTCTTTATAGAATCCAGTGGATATAAGGAGAGGAATTATAATCATGTCATATATCCTTTGTGATTATCTTTTCCAAATAGAAGGAGAAATTATATTCACTCTTTAGCCGCCTTCTTTATTATTTTTACTTGGATCTTATGAATTAAAACTTTGACTCAACCAGTCATTCCATTTGTTATAGAGCTTTTTTTTTTCTAAACAGCCTAGCATATCTTTTTTTAAACAGAGCTCAAACAGGGAACTTTCAGTGTTAAAACAGAACTATAAAGAATGTGATTTTTGTCATGCAGAAAATAAGTAACAATAATATTAGATTACAATCCAAAGATGAGTTTATATTAATAGAAAACAAATAATAACTAGATAAGGGAAATTCCTCCTTACGGAGGAATTCAAATTAATAAATGTAGAGGGAATGACAGAAATAGAAAATCACCATTAGAACACCACATAAATAATTGACGCAGGCAATATCTACTGATGAATACCAAAGTTAGGCAAAAGTCCAAGGAGAAACAGTATTTGCAGGGCTTCAAATGTTAATTAATTACAAAGGGAAAACAGTAACTTTTTTTAAAGATAAAGAATCAACATGAACACCATGATCTGTTTCAAACCCAGTTTTTCACCTCCACTCTGTTTTTATCCCTTTAATTCAACAACTGTTTCCTGAACACCCTCTCTTTTCCCACAGTGCTGATGTTTAATATGTTTTTACTATTAGTATATATAATATTAGGGTTTTTAAACAGTGATGCTATTGACATTTTGGACTAGATAGTTCTTTGCTATGTGGAGCTGTCCTGTGCATTGTAGGCTGTTTTGCAGCATCCATAGCCTCCACCCACTAGAAGCTAATAGTACCCCAGTCCGCAGTTGTGACAATCAAAACATTGTCAAAACAGTGTCTCCAAACATTGCCACATGTCCCCTGGGCAAGGGTTGCAAAAAATGGTGCTCAGTTGAGAACCACCTATCTAAATCCTTATCATTCTTCAGATTTCAGCTTTAACATCGCCTCTTCCATAAAGTTTTCCTTGTTATCCTAAATGGAATTATTCTTTCCTATATTAACATATTTTTAAAAGCAGTGTGTGTTTTTAATATATCGGTTATTATATTTAGCTTTGAACTATATGTATGTATCTCTTACTAAGGTTTCCTAAGGGTAGAGAGAAATTACACTTCACACGCTTTTACAGGTCCCTATAATACCACTTATCGTCATGCATGGAGTAGGTACGCAACAAAAGTTAACAAGATTAAATAAAATTAGAAGGCTACTTAACTTTTATTTCTTTAATTTTCCTCTCAATATACTATATTTTAGATAGTAATAGTTTAGTATTACTTTGCTAAATTCCACATTTTGATTAAAAATTGAACTTCATGAAAAATTTACCAAAACACCACTTTTCAGTTGCTTAACCAAGAGAAACCAGCTTCAGTGTTAGATCTGCATATACAAACACAACAGCTAAAGGCAGGTACCATGTTAGAAGACACCAATGAAATACTCTAGCCACGATACAGCTTTTAACAGAACAATGACATGCATGTCAAATAGTCACTTTACTTTTCTTCTTGAAGGTGTCCTAGGTATCTTTTCATTTGAGTGTGTTAAAGAAATAAGTTTCTAAGAGGTCTCAGCAGTTCAATTGTGGACATTTATTGTTCTTCTAAGCTTTGCCTAATTTGAGACTTGCTCAAAGACTGTATATGAGTCACATGAATCTATATTTTACATGAATCATGGTAAAGCTGGAAAAGCAGGCCATCTACAGGTATGAGAGTAAAAGAGATAGCCCTCAGGGAAAGAAATGAATCCTATAATTGGGCAATCGATTCCAAAAAACTGACTTACTATATTATTCAGTAGGAATTTATTCCCATGAAATTGATAATTCTAGAAATACTGGCATAGTAGAATTTCTTACCTATTATCATATGATTCTTGTTCTTTAAGATATTGCTGCATTAATTCTTCTTGTTTCTTCTTATCATATGATATTTTCTGTTCTGCCATCCATACCTAGATTAATGAAGTAAAAATATAAATTGTTGGATTTAAGTTAAACAAAGCTTGCTTTTCTTGTAATAAAATGTAAAATGCAATTGTTTAAAGCACGAGTGTCTAATCTTTTGGCTTCTCTGGGCCACAGTAGAAGAAAAAGAATTGTCCTGGGCCACACAAAATACACTAACAATAATGATAGCCAATGAGCTGAAAAAAAGAAAAGAAAAGAAAAGAAAAGAAAGGGCCAAAAAAATCTCACAATGTTTTAAGGAAGTTTACAAATTTGTATTGGGCTGCATTTAAAGCCATCCTGGGCCACATGTGATCCACAGGCCAAGGGCTGGACAAGGTTGGCTGAAAGTTTACAACACAATCCAATTTAGCCATAATTATATCATCACAAACCTGAAAAATCTGAAGTGCCTTGATATGAGTTTTTTTTTTTTTTTTTTTTCTTTTTGACAGAGTCTGGCTATCACCCAGGCTGGAATGCAATGGCATGATCTCAGCTCACTGCAGCCTCCGCTTCCTGGGTTCAAGCAATTCTCCTGCCTCAGCCTCCCAAATAGCTGGGGTTACAAGCATGTGCCACTGCACCCAGCTAATTTTTGTAGTTTTAGTAGAGATGGGGTTTTGCCAGGTTGGCCAGGCTGGTCTTGAACTCCTGGCCTCAAGTGATCTGCCCGCCTTGGCCTCCCAAAGTGCTAATATAAGTTCTTAAATCCAACCACTCAAAATAGTTAAACTTCTAGGCTAAAATGACAAACCTGAGAACTACTCCAAGCAGGTTTGGTATAATAACTGCATTCAGTCCCTATGTTATTTCAGAGAACAGAACAAGCATCTCTCTATGCAGATTATGTGTAGCCTAGGTAACTCAGCAGGGTTAAGTAACGGCCACAGACAGCACTGGTTGTCACTGACACCCTAAGAGAGAAGGAGGGGAAAAAAGAGAAAGGAAATAAAGGTAGCTGCAGAAAAAAGGGAAGAGATGAGAAAAAAACAAGACACAAGTGTATCAGATGTTGTAGAGTTGCTCAGGGACATGAACGCCGTAGGCTAAATGTGCCCCTATGTGAAATTCTCAAAATCATAAAAGTGGTGAAGATAGAAAGCCCACAAAAGTTATGCAAGAGAGTGTGTGAGTGTGTGTATTTGAAATAGGGTCTTGCTCTATTGCCCAGGATGGATGGATTCAAGCAATCTTCCTGCCTCAATCTGCCGAGTAGCTGGGACTACAAGTGTGCACCACCATGCCCAACTAATTTTTAAATTATTTGTAGAGACAGGGTCTCACTATGTTGCTCAGGCTGGTCTTGAACTTCTGGGCTCAGGTGATCCTCCAGCCTCAGCCTCCCAAAGTGCTGTGATTACAGGTGTAAGTCACTATGCCTGGCCATGCAAAGATATTTAATCACGTTACTTCCAGGTTTAAAAGGTATTAATACCTCCCCTTCCACCTTTAGAATAAAGAACAAAGTGCTTGACAACCATTCAACAAAAGCAAGTCAAACCTTTCTCCCCAAACATGCTAAGTTTTAAGAGGTAAATCTGAGAACAAACACTTACACTGAGATAATTTATAATTATTACCTGTGGGTTGGGGCCAGATAAGTATGGTAAGGAGGGTGCAGAACAAGGCTGCCATTATTCAATTTTAGAAGCAAAACAAGGGTATTTAATTGCATTTTAAAAGTAGCACTGAGACAGGAAGGGTCTATGGGGCAGTCTGAGAGGTGAACAGTTTGAGATGTGAGTTAAGAGGATTAATATGGAGATAAAAGCAAAAATAGATATGAATAGAACCTGTTAGGAACAGAATGTACCTAAAATTACTTTTGGAGGAAGTTTTTGAACATTTCTTCCACTGCAAGGTTAGTGGAAGAAAAATCTACACTTGGGATAGGCAGTAAAAGGCACATATTTGGAATTTTCACTGAAGCCCAAAATGTAAACAATGCAACAGAGAACTGTAAGGCTTCATAACCTGGCAGAAAAACATCACTTCTAACAAAAATAACTACCATTTATTTAAAGCTTTAGATTTTGTGAAGTTATAGCCGGGCACAGTGGGTCACATCTGTAATCCCAGTACTTTGGAAGGCCGAAGCAGGCAGATTACTTGAGGTTAGGAATTCAAGACCAGCCTGGCCAACATGGCGAAACCCCATCTCTACTAAAAATATAAAAATTAGTTGGGCATGGTGGTATGTGCCTATAGTCCCAGCTACTCGGGAAGATGAGGCAGGAGAATCGCTTGAACTCGGAAGGCGGAGGTTGAAGTGAGCCGAGACGGTGCCACTGAACTCCAGCATGTGTGACAGAGCCAGACCCTGTCTTAAAAAAATTTTTTTACAAAGTTATTTCACTAGTGTCAATTGCTTGAGCTTAAATACATATTGAGAACTTACCGTGGACTTGAATAAGAAATAATAAAACATACTCCTGCCTTCAGATGCTCAGAATCTGCTAATAGAAAAATCACTAATTTTTCTGCATGTTTAAATTATTTCATAATAAAACAAATAAAACTTGTGAAAATAAATAGCAATAAAGTTTGATATCTGAGTAACAGTGCCAGATAAAGAAACAGTACATGACAGTGATTAACTTCGGAAGGCAAAGAGGAAGGTTGCTATCACAGAATGCTTATTTTTTTTTTTCCGAGATGGAGTTTCACTCTTTTTGCCCAGGCTAGAGTGCAATGGTGTGATCTTGGCTCACTGCAACCTCCGCCTTCCAGGTTCAAGCGATTTTCCTGCCTAAGCTTCTTGAGTAGCTGGGATTACAGGCGCCTGCCACCACACCAGACTAATTTTTTTGTACTTTTAGTAGAGACAGGGTTTTGCCATGTTGACCCAGCTGGTCTTGAACTCCTGACCTCAGGCAATCCGTCCACCTTGGCCTCCCAAAGTGCTGGGATTACAGGCATGAGCCACCATGCCCAGCCCATAGAATGCTTTATAGCAAGTTTCGGTTTTTAAAAGTTATATATTTAATATTTAAATATTATTGTATAACATTGACTACCTATGTATATTGTGTAAATGTATAACACTGACTACCTATGAATATTAAATTTAAATTTAATATTATATATTCTTCCAACGATATATATACTTCTAAGATGTTCTAACGCATATATATGCAAAAGAACGTATACAATTCTTCTTATATAAATGGTAACATACTTTACGCAAACACACACACACGCACACAAAACATGTATAAAATTATATACCATGGAAATCTGATACAGTTTGGATGTGTCCTCACCCAAATCTCATCTTGAGTCATAGTTCCCATAATCCCTATGTGTCATGGGAGGGACCCGGTGGGATGTAATTGAATCATGGGGGCGGTTACCTCCATGCTGTTCTCACGACAGTGAGTTCGTTCTCACAAGATCTGATGGTTTTATGAGGGGTTTTTCCCGTTTTGCTCAGCACTTCTCCTCGCTACTGCCATGCAAAGAAGGATGTGTTTACTTCCCCTTCTACCATGATTGTAAGTTTCCTGAGGCCTCCCAAGCCCTGTGGAACTGTGAGTCAATTAAACCTCTTTCCTTTATAAATTACTCAGTCTTGGGTATTTCTTCATAGCAGTGTGAGAATGGACTAATATAGTAAATTGGTACAAGTAGAGTGGAGTGCTGCTAAAAGGATATCTGAAAATGTGAAAGTGATTTTAGAACTGGATAACAGGCAGAGGTTAGAACAGTTTAGAGGACTGAGAAGACAGGAAAATGTGGGAAAGTCTGGAACTTCCTAGAGAATTGGAGGGCTCAGAAAACAGGAAAATGTGGGAAAGCTTGGAATTTTCCAGAGACTTGTTTAATGCCTTTAACCAAAATGCTGATAGTGATATGGAAAATGAAGTCCAGGATGAGATGGTCTCAGATGGAGATGGGGAATCTTTTGAGAAGTGGAGTAAAAGTCACTCTTGCTATGCAAAGAGACTGGCAACATTTTGCTCCTGCCCCAGATATCGGTGGAACTTTGAACTAGAGAGAGATGATTTAAAGTATCTGGCAGAAGAAATTTCTAAGCAGTAAAGCATTCAAGAGGTAGCAGAGCATAAAAGTCTGGAAATTCTGCACCCTGACAATGCAATAGAAAAAAACCCTATTTTCTGGGGTGAAATTCCAGCTGGCTGCAGAAATTTGCATAAATGAGAAGCCAAATGTTAATCACCAAGACAACGGAGAAAATGTCTCCAGGGTATGTCAGAGACCTTCACAGCAGCCCCTCCCATTAAAGGCCTGGAGGCCTAGGAGAAGGGAAAAAATGGTTTCCTGGGCTGGGTCCAGCCCCCCACCTGCTGTGTACAGCCTTGGAACTTTGTGCCCTGCATTCCAGCTGCTCCAGCTATGGCTAAAAGGGGCCAATGTACAGCTCAGGCCATTGCTTCAGAGTGCAAACCCCAAACCTTAGCAGCTTCCATGTTATGTAGGGTCTGCAGGTGCACAGAAGGCAAGAATTGAGGCTTGGGAACCTCTGCCTAGATTTCAGATGTATGGAAACACGTGGATGTCCATGCAGAAATTTGCTGTAGAGGTGAAGCCCTCATGGAGAAACTCTATTAGGGCACTGTAGAAGGGAAACGTGGGGTCAGAGCCCCCACACAGAGTCCCTACTGGGGTACTGCCTAGTGGAGCTGTGAGAAGAGGGCCACTGTCCTCCAGACCCCAGCATGACAGATCCACTAACAGCTTGCTCTGTGTGCCTGGAAAAGCCACAGACACTCAACACCAGCCCATGAAAGCACCCAGGTGGGCTGTACCCTGCAAAGCCTCAGGGGCAGAGCTGCCCAAGGCTGTGGGAGCCTACCTCTTGCATCAGCACACCCTGGATTTGAGACATAAAGTCAAAGATCATTTTGGAACTTAAAGGTTTAATGACTGATCTATTGGATTTCAGACTTGCATGGGGCCTGTAGTCCCTTTGTTTTGTACAAATTGTCCCACTGGGAACAGGTGTATTTACCCTATGCCTGTACTCCTATTATATCCAGGAAGTAATTAACTTGGTTTTGATTTTACAGGCTTATAGGTGGAAGGGACTTGCCTTGTCTCACATGAGACTTTGGACTTAGGCTTTTGGGTTAATGCTAGAATGAGTTAAGACTCTAAGGGATTCTTGGAAGGGCATGATTGTGTTTTGAAATGTGAGGACATGAGATCTGGAAGGGGCTGGGGTGAATGATATGGTTTGGCTGTGTCCCCACCCAAATCTCATCTTGAATTGTAGTTCCCATAATCCCTACATGTCATGGGAGGGACCCAGCGGGAGGTAACTGAATCACAGGGACAGTTACCTCCATGCTATTTTCATGATAACGAGTGAGTTCTCACAAAATCTGATGAATAAAACCATCAGAAAAGGAGCTTTTCCCCTTTTGCTCTGCATTTCTGCTGCTATGTAAAGAAGGACATGTTTGCTTGCCCTTCTGCCATTATTTTAAGTTTCCTGAGGCCTCTCCAGCCCTGCAGGACTGTGAATCAATTAAACTTCTTTCCTTATAAATTACCCAGTCTCAGGTATTTCTTCATAGCAGCATGAGTACAGACTAATACAAGATTGTTACCAGATCAGTAAACAAATGCTTTCTTCTTTTGGGTGGTAAAGTTGCATATTTTTCTAGTGTGGGACTATACCATAATTTATAATTTATTTAAGCAGTCTCTTACTGTATGAATGGACATTCAAGAAATTACCAATATTTTGCTATTACAAACTTTGCCACAAGAACTCAATACACAGGTAATTTCTCACACATATGGCAGGGTTTTGAAAAGGATCAAGGCATTGCCAAGGAAAAAAACAGGGCAAGATATTACTGGTAGAGGGAACAATTCAGGCAAAGGCCCAAAGATGTAAAATAGAATGTAAGTAGTTCGATATTACTAACATATAAAATCTGAGGGAGGGCCAAGGAGGGCAGATCACCTGAGGTCAGGAGTTCGAGGCCAGCCTGGCCCAGGTGGTGAAATCCCATCTCTACTAAAAATACAGAGATTAGCCAGGTATGTTGCTGCATGTCTGTAATCAGAGCTACTCAGGAAGCTGAGGCAGGAGAATTGCCCGAGCCCAGGAGGTGGAGGTTGCAGTGAGCTGAGACTGTGCCACTGCACTCTAGCCTGGGCAACAGAGTGAGCCTCTGTCTTTTAAAAAAAAAAAAAAAAAAAAAAAATCTGAGGTGAGAGAATAGCAGGAGTGGAAGGAGAAAGAAGATGGAGTGAGATTACTTGGACTCAATCCTGTAATATTTTAATAAGGGGCTGAAAGAGATCATCAGGTCTGTGCTTTAAAAAAAAAAGACAATTCTATTGAAATAATTTATATCCATAAAATGGAATATCATTCAGCAATAAAAAGGAATAAAGTACTGATACATGCCATACCACGGGTAAACTTCAAAAACATTATGGTGTAGCCGGGTGCAGTGGCTCACACCAGTAATCCCAGCACTTTGGGAGGCCAAGGTGAGCGAATCACGTGGTCAGGAGATCGAGACCATCCTGGCCAACATGGTGAAACCCTGTCTCTACTAAAAATACAAAAATTAACTGGGTGTGGTGGCATGTGCCTGTAATACCATCTACTCGGGAGGCTGACAGGAGAATTGCTTGCACCAGGGAGTCGGAAGTTGCAGTGAGCTGAGATCGTGCCACTGCATACCAGCCTGGCTACAGAGTGAGACTCTGTCTCAAAATAAATAAATAAATACAAACAAATACTCTACTCTTTATGGTGAGAGTAGCCAGTCACAAAAGACCACAGATTGCATGATTCCATTTATTTATTTGTATTTAATTATTTTTCTTTGTTTTTCCCAAACCACATGGAATGGAGCATGATTCCATTTAAATGAATTTCCAGAATAGGCAAATCCACAAACAGAAAGTAGATTAGTGCTTGTCTACGGCTGGAGAGAGGGAGGAGAGTTAAGGAAAAATGGGAGTGACTGATAACAGGTATGGGGTTTTTTTTTCTTTTTTAGGGGGATGGAGTCTTGCTCTGTCACCCAAGCCGGAGTGCAGTGGCACAATCTTGGCTCA
Source organism: Cacajao melanocephalus (assembly GCA_963573385.1). Taxonomy (NCBI): domain Eukaryota; kingdom Metazoa; phylum Chordata; class Mammalia; order Primates; family Pitheciidae; genus Cacajao; species Cacajao melanocephalus. Next base: position 26,386 of record CAUYLG010043607.1, read on the forward strand.
CTGCAACCTCCACCTCCCGGGTTCAAGTGATTCTGCTGCCTCAGTCTCCTGAGTAGCTGGGATTACAAGCACTCACCATCATACCCGGTGAAACCCCGTCTCTACTAAAAATACAAAAATTAGCTGGGTATGATGGTAAGATTTGGAGTAAAAAACTTTTACTTCAGATACGTTGAGTTTGAGGTGCCTACAGAACATCAAGATGCAAATGTCTAGTAGATAGCTGTCTTGAGCCACATCAAAGTTAAAAACAGAAAACTGGGACTGCAGATTTGAGAGTCATGAGTAATTGGGCCAGTTAAAATGGGCTGGCCCAAGTGCAGTGGCTCACCCCTGTAATCCCAGCACTTGAGAGAGGCTGAGGCAGGCGGATCACGAGGTCAGGAGTTCAAGAGCAGCCTGACCAACATGGTGAAACCCCTGTCTCTACTAAAAATACAAAAATTAGCCAGACATGGTGGTGCACACCTGTAGTCCCAGCTACTCAGGAGGCTGAGGCAGAAGAATCACTTGAACCCAGGAGGCGGAGGTGGGTTTAAGTGAGCTGAGATTGTACCACCGCACTCCAGCCCGGGTGACAGAGCAAGACTACATCTCAAAAAACAAAACAAAACAAAAAAGGCTAGTTGGATGTGATTGCTTGAGGAAAGCATACAAAGTAAGCAAGAAGTCAGCCAAGGATGAAACTCCGGGGAATACTTTTATTTTAGGAGCAGGCTAAGAATAAAGATCCAGTGAAGTTGATAGAAACAGACAGTCTAATAAGAGAGCTGTAAAACTAGAAGAGAGTAGTTATTACAGTTAGGAGAAGAGAGAGTTTCACAAAAAAGGAGTAGTTTAAGGTGGCACTACTGTCAATAGCAAGTTTGTAAACTGTTTGCCAGTCTACAGGAAGACAAATAAGGAGCTTGGACCACAATGTAAATTAACTGTTTTTCATTAACAAAGTCAAGAAAAAAAAGAACAACTGAACTAAAACAGTGTATCCTGTGGCATAAATGATTGAGGCAGTGCATAACAATACATAACCGAGTGACCAGCAGATATATAGCGTTCACTGCTATTTTTGGTGAACAATTGAGACCTTAAAACCTACTGGACTTTTCGTAAGCTTGGAAAATGGATAAGAAACAAAAATAAAAGAAACTACTGGACTTTAATAAACCCAACATGCCTAGTTTTACAATCAGAACTTTCTTTTTAAATATAGATGAGGTCTCAGTTTGTTGCCCACGCTGGTCTTGAATTCCTGGCCTCCCAAAGTGTTGGGATTATAGGCATGAGCCACCACACCTGGCCCTTAAAAATTTCATAGTGGAACTCTTTTGCACTCTTTGATGAAACTCCTTTCTTTCACTTCTATTAAAAAAAAAAAAAAAAAAAAAAACTTTACTGGAGTATGACACATAAAAAACTGTATATATTTAATGTATACAACCTGAGTTTGGTGATAAGTATATCCCTGTGAAACCATCACCACAATCTACACTATAAACATATCCATCACTTCCAAAAGTTTCCTCCTACGCTCTTTATTTTTCTATTTATCTTCATTTAAAGTTCCTCTAACCTTAGTTAATAAAAAATGCTAGAGGTTAGCCCCTCCCCCCATAAAGTGTTAACTATCTATAAAGGTCTGCTATCAGAAACACTTCATTCTTCTCCTCTATCCTGGGAAAAGTATAAAACAGATCGAAGAGGCCAACAGTATTTGATAGATTTTACATGACACTTTATACGGATGAGAAGAATGTAGGTTCTAAGCCTGTAACTGCTTTACTGAATTTCTCACAGTGGATTTGCTAAAATTATTCTCTGTGGATTTCTTTTTTCTTGTAAGAAAGCTGCTTCATTGAATTTTATAAAGCTAAATGTCAAAAGTTCCAGTAAAAAATTATGCTTTCTCAAGTATATTTGTTTATATAAACAGCAAATAAGCAAGCACCTGAATTCCACCTAATCTCTTCATTTTGGTAAAAAAAAAACTTAGTAATAGCTAACACCCTGGGTATGCAGAGAAAGGAAATGCCTTTGTTTGGTGTCAAAAGTTACTTGAGCCAAGCAAATACAAGAAACCTCTCCCTCCCACAGCTGCAACTACGCAAATATAAACTGGTGCAGTGGAAAAAGCACTTAATCAGGTGTTCCAGATCCTAGTTTTGGTTCAACATTTAACTAGCTGTGTAACTCTTGGCAAATTTGTTTCCTCATTTGTAAAATGAGGAGATGAGGCTCGCTGATTACCAAAGAGCTTCCAAGGTATATCTGTGTTATTAAAATTTCACGGAGGAGTGATCAAGAAAAAGTGTTTAATAAGGCTCTTCAGGAAGGTAAAACAGTGAAAAAAAAGTTGAGAATCACTGGTCTAGCAGTTTGAGTATACAGCAAAATCTCACCACCTCAACTCGTTTTAAAAACAAATAAAAGCTTAGTTATGTTCACAAGTTTCTACGTAGAGGCAATTAACATTTTATTGAGCACCTCCTCTCTAGTGGACATAGTGACAGGTGCCTACATTGTTTCGAATGCTTTATCTCCACTATTTCACTTAATCTTCACTATCAAGTCAATCAACCTTATTTTACAGATTAGGAGACTGAGGATCAGGTATTAAAAATATTTTGTGCAAAGACTTAACGCTAAAAGCAACTGCTCAAATAACCAGAATCCAGGTGTGACTCCAAAGCCTATTCTTTCTACTTCACTCTTCTGCTTTTCGTGACTATGATACTCACCAAACTATTGCACCTGCTAGACCTCTAATTATGTAAAACACTAAACTTCAACAAGGTCATCAAAAAGACGCTAGATTATTGGATGAATTTCTTTAGGCTCTATCTTAAATAAATGGGGCGTCTTCTCTGTACAGAAGAGTAGAGTTCAGAAGCCGTGATCCCTGGGATCCGAAAAGACAAAAACAGACTCAGCTGAGGGACGTAATGAGGAATTCTGACATTAGTCTCCACACATTATGGAGTTACACTCCGGCCGACAAAGATCCTCTAGCCCGCCGGTCTCCTCGCCGTTGCAGAATAAACTTTGAGGACCCGTTGCGTAAGCGAGTTGCTCAGTAAGAAAGGCGAGACCACCAGGGCTTTAGGCCTAGAGAAGGCGGGGCTGTCCTAGGGACCTCAGAGACACCACCACTTTCACTTCCAGCAGCCTCTCGGAAAGCAGTCACCGTGGGCCTGATCCCTCCCCTGGTCTCTTTACTCACTTTTTTGATATTGGATTTGGAGGCAGGATGAAAGTCCTTCTTGCACATGAAGTTGGCGAAGGATTTCCCCATCTTGGAGCTGGAGCTGGGGAGAGCATCAGCTAGATCTGTACGCAACGTACACAAACTCCGCCGCCTAACCGGAACTGCATTTACAGCGGCAGGGGGGAACTTCCGAGGTCAAAGGTGACAGCTTCCGGGAACTGTTGCCTCCACTGGCCACTCCTCCCTCTGTCCACCAGTCTCTTCGGGTAGCTGGGAGGCCAGGTGAGGGGCGAGCACGGGGGAGGGGCGTGCATAGTTGAGGCAGAAACGAGGAAGATCGAATAACCGGGCGGCGCTGCTTGAGAGAGGGGCTCGGGGGCCCAGCTGCGCCGACTGCAGTTTGAGCGCCTGGGGCCGGGGTGCGGGGTGGACCGCGGCGCCTCTTCGACCGGAGGTGCTTGAAGCTCGAGCCCGTTACTTTCTGTGAACTCGAACTCGAGCTGCAAAAACTTCTCTGCACGGTTTTTCTCATCTGTATCACGGAGATAATAATTCCTGCCCTAACCATAGTATGTTTACGAGAATCCAACAATATGATGTTTCTGAAAGCGCCGGGTGAACTAAGAGCGCGTGAAATAGACAGCTCTGCAAGAACGGAGGCCTGTCTATTTTGTCCCCAGCTGTACGGTGCTGGCGCCGAAAGACGTTCAATAAATATTTATTGAATGACGAATACTCGTTACGAGTTGGTAAAATCTCTCAAGGCTTCACCTCCTCAGTGGGCTAAGTGCCATTCTAACCAGGAGGCAAGTTTCCTTAGCTTTCCCTACGATCCCAGTAAGGCAGCTCAGATTACCTATTGCAGCTTGGTGACCCTTGAGACTCCAGGGTTTTGAATGGACGTGGCTGCTACTGCAGCAGGTGATCCATCAAGTTCGCCATCAGGGTGATGTTAAGAATAAGCCTTGGCCGGGCACGGTGGCTCACGCCTGTTATCCCAGCACTTTGGGAGGCTGAGGCGGGTGGATCACCTGCAGTCACGAGTTCGAGACCAGCCAACATGGTGAAACCCCCGTCTCTATTAAAAATACAAAAAATTAGTCGGGCGTGGTGGCACGCGCCTGTAATCCCAGCTACTCGGAAGGCTGAGGCAGGAGAATCACTTGAACCCGGGAGGCAGAGGTTGCAGTGAGCCGAGATCGCCATTGCACTCCAGATTGGGCAACAAGAGTGAAACTCCGCCATAAAAAAATTAAAAAAAGAATAAGCCTTTATAAGAAATTTCCTCTCCTACCAAATAAGAACTGTAACAGCTTTCCTGTGTCTACTATGTAATCTGTACTGTGCAAACCACTTTATATGTTGCCTTATTAAGTTCTCGTAACAGCCCATCAAATAGTATCTTTTATTTTACTGATGAGGCAGAAGGCATAGGGAAGAGAGAGATTAAATAGTCTGCCAAAGTTATATAGTGATGGAACTAACTCCAGAACACACATAGAAGGAGATCCAGGACATAAGGGTTGAAATATACAAAGAAAATAACAGAAGTCATCATGATCTCTGTCTGCTCCTCACTGAGAAGAGGAAAACCCTTAGGAGTTCCAGCTGAAGTTTTTTTCTTTAGCCATTTTGTTTTCTTTTTAAGGAAACATTTATTATACTTAAATTTTGTTTTTAAATTACTACATCTGCCTATGTAAAGCCATTCTAAGGTTTTGTCATTATTAAAGGAAAGAAGGAAACTCTAAAACAATGTGTCCATTCTGGCAGCAAAATAAGGACCTTTAGGTGTTCTATTATAACTGAAGACTTAAGATTTTCCAAATTACAATTGAAGAGGTAATGTAGATATTGAAGTATACAATTGGGATTTATAAATTAAATATGTGAATTTTCTCTTAGAAATATCAGTAATTTGGAATTAAATTGACATTTTTATCTGAATCAGTGAGTCTGTTTCAAAATTTCAGTCTCATCAGAATTATAATCTGTGAATATTTTTTTCTCAGCTCAAAGAAGACCCCTTCTTCCTTCCTTTGAGGAAGTACTGGGCACAAAAGATTTTTTTCCGTAAGACAAATTCCAGCAATGAGAATACAAAGATTTGTAAGACATACTCCCAGCCCTCAAGGATTTCATTGTCCAGTAAAGGGACTCATATATACACAAATACAGTGGAATATAGCCTTTACAACAGTAGAGCTAGGTACAGAGATTCCCAAATATGGAAGTGGTGAAAGGAAACTCAGGGAAGACTTTAGGAGAGAAAGGTCTTAGAGAATAAATTTGAACTTTAGGCTAGAAGGGAGTTCTCATTGTCATTTTCTTATTGATTTGTAGTACAAGATTGAGTCCCAAGTCATAGTCTTATTTATTTTTGTGCTATAGTATATGAAATTTAAAACTAATGAACAGCCAAGCATGGTCAGTCATGCCTGTAATCCCAGTGCTTTGGGAGGCAGAAGGGGGAGGATCTCCTGAGTCCAGGAGTTCCAGGCTGCAGTGAGTCGTGATCAGATAACTACACTCCAGCCTGGGTGAAAGAGCTAGACCCTGTCTCCAAAAAACAAAAATAAAAAAAAATCAAAGCTTTAATGAACATTAGATATGGCAATAATATCCTTTGATCATTGAGTAAAACCTTTTGTTTTTATATACTTAAAAATATATATTTTTTAATTTTAAAACTTTTGTATACTTTTTAGTTTAAAAAAAATGGAAGCTTTTTCCTGTGACACTTTTGTGGCATTACCTCCAGCAACAGTCGCTAACAGGATTATTTTTGGAAAAAATTCAGATAGACTCTGTGATGAAGTACAAGAGGTAGTTTATTTTCCTGCTGCAGTTCATGATAACCTGGGAGAACATCTTAAGGTAGGTGAAATAAATGTTTTGTTAGCAACGTGCTTTTTAAAAGTATCATAAAGCTATTTCTATAAATAGCAATTTGGAAGAAACTATAGAAGTTAAAATTGAGGAATTTAAATTTGAAAAATAAATGTGTTAGAAATAAACTCTGATCTTTTATTTCAGTGATTTGGAGAAAGTTGAAATAACACTAATAAAAATTATCCATTCTTTTATTAAATATTTGAATGCTTTCCATATGCAGGCGTGTTTGATACGGCAAGAGATTTAAAGTCAGCTGTTAAGACTCTGACTGTTCCAGGAGCTTAGAGTTTAGTACAAGAATACAATGTGTATGATTATATCCCATTATAAAATAGGATGGTTTAAATGCTAAATTTAAGTAAGAGCAGCATGCTGTGCCAGCAGAAGAGAAGGAGCATTTAATTCAGCTTGGAGTTAGCTGGAGTTTGATGGACAAAAAGGATTCTGATTCTGAATTGATATAGGTTCTACTTGATGTCGAATAGGAAAGTCATCCCAGACTCTGAGAACGATAGTTTTATGACACATCAAAAAAGGTTTATTAGGCCCTATGTTAACAGTACCAATACATATTTTACGTGGTACTGTACACATTAATTAAAGGATCCTTTAAGAACTTATTTTAAAAACCCATTTAAGCTTCAAATTATGCTATTGTTGGTAATTTGTACTTTTAAGATTTTATTGTATTGATATTCTAATATTAAAACATATTAAATATTGGACTTTTTCTGTATACTATGCCATATTTTTTTTTTCTTTTGCTAAGACCACTTATTCAACTGTGATACCATTTCCACTTTATCTCTTCATATTTAAATCTAGCCTGTCCTGTAAACCAGTGTTTCTCATTCTTCTCATTGCTGTGTACATACCTAATGGATGACTTCAACATGTGGCATGAGATTCCTATGGCAATACTCTTGTATTCAAAGGCTACTATATGGGTACTTATATCACTAATCAAGTGACACTGGACATTCAGGTTGAGAACTGCTTCCTTAAGCTTCAACTCACATAGATTTACAAAAATGTTTCAAGTTATTACAGCTGGAGACCATCTTTCTCCTGAGCTTCAATAACACCTCATCTTTACTTCATGACCCTAATACTTTATGCTTTATTTATCCTAGTTAATGTGCAAGTTTTAGTTTCTCAAAAGTGAGATCTGTATCTGATTCATCTTTGTAACTAACATATCTCTTGGCAGAATTTTTTTAATAGGAAATGCTCAGCAAATATTTGAATGAATATAATACTTTAGGGTTATTCTGAATATGTTTTAAGAGTAATGCCTTTTATTGAAAATTTCAGTTAAATTATATTTCCTTTACCTCTTTCATAACAGTCTTGTCTTCTGACTGATTTTTTAAATTCTAGATTTTGATAACTTTTCTGGTTTTGTGGTTCATGCTGTGACTTTTTTTTTCTTACAGTGTACATATATAGAAATTGATCAAGTTCCTGAAACGTATGCTGTTGTCCTGAGTCGCCCAGCTTGGTTGTGGGGGGCAGAAATGGGAGCCAATGAGCATGGAGTTTGCATTGGAAATGAAGCTGTATGGGGAAGAGAAGAAGTCTGTGATGAAGAAGCACTACTAGGAATGGATCTTGTCAGGTTGTTTTTTTGTTACATGTCATACCATAGACCTTGTCTAAATTTGTAATTTTTGTATAACTCTTACTTGTTTTATTTTCCTATTTTTTAGGGGGCTTTGATACTTTGTGTCAAAATATTTTAGAGTACCCACTTGCAATTTCATGACTCTCAGCTTTGTTTGTTTTCCTTATTATTTACTTTTTATTTCTTTGAGACAAGATCACAGTGTCATGCAGGTTGGAGTACGGTGGTGTGATCATGGCTCACTGTGGCCTTGAATTCCTGAGCTCAAGCAATCATCCCACCTGAGCCACCAAAGTAGCTTGGTTGGATCAAAGGCACATGTCACCAAACCTGGCTAATTTTTAATTAAAATTTTTTTTTTCAGAGACAGGGTCTTGCTATGTTGCTTACATTTGTCTTGAACTCCTGCCCTCTAGCCATCCTCCTGCCTCAGCCTCCTGAATAGCTAGGATTACAGGCACAAGGCACCATGCCCAGCTTTCAGATATTATTATTTAGGAGAAGGGAAGAAGTAGAAATTATAATTCACTGGAAGTACCTAACATACTTTATCACACCTTAACTAATTCTCACCATAACCTCATGGATTACTGTGCTCATTTTACAATGAGATATCTGCGGTTCAGAGATAAAGTAACTTGACAGTGAATTACCAACTTCAAATTTGATGGGTTTGTTTGACTCCAGAAACTTTGTTTCCGTGATTCTAAACTGACTTCAGAAGGAAAAATTTTAAAGTAGTTGTCATTTCATCTGTTAACTTGAAAGAAATTTTACTTTGAATGTACAACATCTCATAAGCACGAAATTATTTAAGAAAAATAATAGAAATTTCTTTTAATCTGAGAACTTGATATTTTTGTTTTAGACTTGGTCTTGAAAGAGCTGATACAGCTGAAAAAGCCCTCAATGTCATTGTTGATTTATTAGAAAAATATGGCCAGGGTGGAAATTGCACAGAGGGTAGGATGGCATTCAGCTATCACAACAGTTTCCTGATAGCTGATAGGAGTGAAGCCTGGATACTGGAGACTGCAGGGAAGTACTGGGCAGCAGAAAAAGTACAAGGTATGGACAAATTTTTGTGATTTAACTTGTTTTGCAATTAATAAAATACACCCTTACCTGTACATATTGCATTTAATCATTTCCAAGATTGATAATCTAGTCCAATGAAGGGTTCAACTGCAAGGGAAATTTAAAAATTTGAAAGAACAGTGAAAAAGTGCTACAAAGAGCTTTCGTGAAAAAGATAAAAAGGTAGCATTACCTCTGGGAATATGAATTTCACGTAACCTGTATATACTCTCTTTACCGCAGCTCTTGGCCATTTCATAGTACTTTTTCACTTTAATAATCCCTTATAATTTCTTCCCCTTTAAAGTTTGGGCTGTACTCCAAAATCTTACATGTAAGTATGGACGTGAGGAAATGGGAATGGGTTTAGAGACAAGTGTTTGTGAGTTGGTGTTTGGAAAAGCTATGTTGTTATAATAGTAAAACATAAACATTCTGTATCTTTGAATAAAACAGCATTATTTGATTGTTGTAGAATGCTTTGATTTTTCTTTCTAATTTTCTTTGTGATCATTTATTTCTCTCATTTTTCAAGTGAGGAAAGCCAGAGACATAAGGTGATTTAAGGTGGTGAATGAGTGACCTAGAATTTAAATCTTTTCATTTTGAATCTCAGTTAATGTTCTTTCATGAGAACATAGCCTTATGTTTAAGCACAATCATGTGCTTCTTGGGTGTTTAACTCCTGTACTCCTAGTTTACTACAGAGATAAGATATACACGTGAAAATATTAAACAGTGCATGAATGATACAGACACATAGATGCTGTAAACATTTAGAGAACAGAAAGGTTATTGTGAGCTAGAGGAGTTCAGAAAGGCTTCACGAAGGTAGCCTTAAACTTTAGAGGATTTGGGTGTTATTTTTCAAAACAGGTCATTACCAGTTGTTTTGATGGGCATTTTATGTTTTGCACGTATGTTTATTGATATATAACATTATAGTTAGACTTTTTCCTCTTTTAATAATTGGCCTGATAATACTATTGAGCACTTTTATTTCATTAAAGGTACTACACGCAAGAGAGAAATGAATAAATACATTTTGTTGAAAAAGCTCCACCTGGCCATCTAAAATGAACACCTTCATTGGATCTGATTGTCTAGCTATAGATTAACTTTGCCAACTGGTTTCCCTTTCTATTACTAATTGAGCCCAAGAACTAAATTGTTAAATGGTAGGGAATTATTTATTAATGGAAAATTATTGGCTGGGCATGGTGGCTCATGCCTATAATCTCAGCACTTTGGAAGGCTGAGGCAGGAGGATCACTTTAGCCCAGGAGTATGAAACCTGCTTGGGCAACACAATTCTACAAAAAATACAAAAAGTGAGACCTCAATTCTACAAAAAACACAAAAATTAGTTGGGTAGGGTGGTGTGTACCTAGAGTTCCAGCTATTCAAGAGGCTGAGGTGGAGAGGATCGCTTGAATCCAGGAGATTGAGGTTGCACTGAGCTATTATTGTGCCACTGTACTCTAACCTGAGTGACAGAGTGAGACCCTGTTTAAAGAAAAGAAAAGAAGGAAGAGGAAGGGGGAAAGAAAGAAAATTCTTCCATCTGATTCTATCATGACTCGGATCTGGTTTTTATAATGAGGGTATCCCAAGTATGACTTCATTAGAGTAATTTCATTGAGTTTTACTTGACAGACTGTCATTTTAGTTGCTTTTAAAACATTATCATTTTTTTATTTATCATGATCTATTTCATTTAGTGTAATCTCTAAGATGGGCTTTTATTTTTCCTATTTTGTATGTTAGTTGAAAACTTTGTTTATAGTTTCATGCCATAATATTTTTGGAAATCATATATTTTGATTCTAGGCTTATTTATAATTAAAATAATTTATAGAAAGGACTAGTATTTAGAATATATAAAGAACAGTCGAAACTCAACAGCAAAAAAAAAAAAATCCAGTTAGAAAATAGGCAAAAGATATGAGGCTGGGCATGGTGGCTCACGCCTGTAATCCAAGCACTTTGGAGGCCAAGGCAGGCGGATCACCTGAGTTCGGGAGTTCAAGACCAGCCTGACCAACATGGTGAAACCCTGTCTTTAAAAAAAAAAAAAAGTATGAAGAGTCATTTCACCCAAAGAGGTGTACAGATGTCAAATAAGCACATGAAATGATGTTCAGTATTATTAGGGAAATGCAAACCCCAGTGAGATTTTACTATACCTCTATCACAATGACTAAAAGAAAAAATAGTGACATTACCAAATGCTGGTAAGAATGTGGAGACTGCCTCATTCATACATTGCTAGTAAGAATGTATAGCCAACCACTCTAGAAAATAGTTTGTCAGTTAAAAAAAAAAACAAACTAAACATACAACTATGATACAACTTAGCAATTGTACTCCTGTGCCTTTATCCCAGAGAAATAAAAACTTACATACATTTACACAAAAACCTGTACACAAGTATAGCAACTTTTTCTATGATGACCAAAAACTGGGAACAATTCAGATATCCTTTACCTTGTGAAAAAGTAAGCAAACTATCATACATTCATACCTGGAATACTACTCAGCAATTAAAATAATAAACTATTGATATCTACAGCAACACAGATGAGTCTTCAGAGAATTGTGCGCAGTGAAAAAAGCCAAAAGTTTATATATTGTACTGTTCCCATTTATATAACATTCTTGAAATTACAACTATAGATATGGAAAATAGACTAGCTGTTGCCTGAGGTTAATGAAGGATTTGGGGTGGGAGATAAGTAGTTGTGGCTGTAAAAGGGCAACATAAGGGATCCTTGTGGTGATAGAAGTATTCTTTATCTTGACTATATCAATACCAACATTCTGGTTGTGATATTCTCCGATAGTTTGGCAAGATGTTACCATTGGGGGAAACTGGGTAAAGGGTACACAGCATCTCTCAGTATTATTTTTTATAACTGCATGTGAATCTACAATTATCTCAAAATAACTTTAATTTTAAAAATCATTTATTTTTTTTGAATATGTAATAGATGCACATGCACATGGCACAAAATTTAGAAGTCTATAATTACATTTAAATAGTGATTAAGAATCATAATGTACAGATGCATGCTTTATGTTAAATATGACTTTTCTTCTCCCTTCTCCTCTTCTTCTTTGAAAATAGAGGGAGTTCGTAATATTTCTAATCAGCTTTCCATAACAACCAGGATTGACCGGGAACACCCAGACATGAGAACCTATGCTAAGCAGAAAGGTTGGTGGGATGGTAAAAAGGAGTTTGATTTTGCTGCAGCATACTCCTGTCTTGACACAGCCAAGATGATGACTTCATCAGGCAGATACTGTGAGGGCTACAAGCTTCTAAATAAGCACAAAGGTAATTTTATCATATAAATAATATTAGGATGACAAACTACATTTTGTGTAGATGTAATATGTGAGTGATAAAATCTGTTTTGGGGAATTATACTTAGTAAAAATACTGTTCTATTAAAATGGAAAAGATTTATTTATTATAAAAGCTATTTTTTGAATTATTTGTTTCCAAATAGTTCCAGCAAAGTAAGCTTTATTTAGATTACTGAGTGGCAGATAAATGCTAAAAGGGTCATGCTACTAATAAAGATAGGTGACTGATATACCCTCCTTCACTTGAAGGATAAAATGATTCTAGTTTTTAAAATTTTTTTGAGACAGTGTTTTGATCCGACACTCAGGCTGGAGTGCAGTGGTGTGATGTGGGCAAAACATAAGGAATTGATTACAACAGTGCAGAGTGGCTTGGTCTGGGGTCCAGGGCCACCAAGCAAGATTGTGGAGGGGCTGAAATCCAGCCCCACTATCTGCCCAAAAGAAGAGGCTCCTTTCTCTAATTTGCATAAAGGTTAGCTAGCCCAGGAATGGCAGTGGTAGCATGGAGATGGAGCAAAGTGGACAGATTTTGGATATACTTTGGTGGCATAATGGACAGGATTTAATTAATTGGAGTGAAGGTTAGATAGAGAAAGAGGTCACAAATGAATACCAGGTTTCTGCCAGGAACCAGTGAACAGTTGGAAATGCCATTTGTAGAGATAGGCTAGATGGAAGATCGGAGGGTCAAGAGTATAGTTTTCTGTTTTACAAGAATCAACTCCTCCGAGATAATAATCTAACCCTCCCAGAAGGAATGATTTGCATCTTCCTTTGTCTGAGAAAACAACTCACCCTCTTCCCTTGCTGGGTTTAGAACCTCACCCAAAAAGTGGTGGTGATTGAGGGTGGAGTGTGGGGTAGGAGTAGTCTTAGGAGGTGGGCATTCCTATCCACTTGAAATTCAAGATATTAACTCAGACCTGTAGCAAAAATAGAGTAAGACTCTAGAATAAAGCTGATGCTCTTGGATATTTTGAGTCTTTTAGTGACAAGTATACAGGAAGTGGCAAAGGAGATTTTTACATGAAGTTGTGAGTACATTCCCCTGTATATATGTTTCTTTTACTTATTATTATTAATGTTGTTTGGTCCTAATACAGCTATTTAAATAAATCCAATCTCAGTATAAACAAAAAGAAAAAAGTTTGACAATATTTGTAGAATGCCTTAACATTATTTTCAAAGTAGTTAATATCTTATTTATATTTTAATTTCCAAAAGAATATCTTATAATTTGAAAGTTTTCTGTAAAGTTTCTTAATGTTGGTTTATATTTTATAAATAGGTAATCTAACCTTTCTTTTTCCCCCATGTAGATAGATAGGTATGTAGAAAATGCTAAAGCATGTTATACTAAGGACTTTAATTTTAGACTTATTGTGGGCCGGGTGCGGTGGCTCACGCCTATAATCCCAGCACTTTGGGAGGCTGCGGCGGGTGGATCACGAGATCAAGAGATCGAGACCATCCTGGTTAACATGGTGAAACCCCATCTCTACTAAAAATTAAAAAAAAAAATTAGCTGGGCATGGTGGCACATGCCTGTATTCTCAGCTACTTGGGAGGCTGAGGCAGGAGAATTGCTTGAACTCAGGAGGCAGAGGTTGTGGTGAGCTGAGATCGTGCCATTGCACTCCAGCCTAGGTAACAATAGTGAAACTCCGTCCCAAAAAAAAAAAAAGTTAATTTTAGACTTACTGTAAAAGGAGAGCATCTGGAAAAATACCTAATGTATACTGGGCTTAATACCTAGGTGATTTAAAAATAATTTATAGAAAGGACTAGTATTTAGAATATATAAAGAACAGTCAAAACTCAACAGCAAAAAAAAAATCCAGTTAGAAAATAGGCAAAAGATATGAGGCTGGGCATGGTGGCTTACGCCTGTAATCCAAGCACTTTGGAGGCCAAGGCAGGTGGATCACCTGAGTTCGGGAGTTCAAGACCAGCCTGACCAACATGGTGAAACCCTGTCTTTAAAAAAAAAAAAAGGTATGAAGAGTCATTTCACCCAAAGAGATGTACAGATGTAGAGACAGGGTTTCACTATGTTGGCCAGGCTGGTCTCAAACTCCTGACCTTGTGATCCACCCGCCTCAGCCTCCCAAAGTGCTGAGATTACAGGTGTGAGCCAACGTGCCGATCCTAATTATATTATTATTTAAGCAACCATATGAAATAGATATCATCTTCATTTTACAAATGAAGAAACCATCTGTGTTTGTGGTCTTCTCCGTGAAACTGAAAAAAATGAACTTTCTTATTTGTCCATATTTTTCTCTCAGCACCTAATTCACTATGTTGTGTGTGCTTAGTAAGTACTGAATACATTAACAAAGGATTGTTAGTTGATTAGAATTAAATTGTAATTTGCAGATAGTTTAACAAAGATCACTGTTGCATACTTTTTGCTGTTAATAAAAGCTCAGGAAATAAAATGAACAGACATTCTTTAAAAATGAAGAACAACAATGCATAATTAAGATGGAGAGGAAAATTCTAAGGTTTAGAGTAATTGGACAAAAGAAAGAAAAAAGAAATAATTATAAGCCAATTAGCTATTGCATCATAATAATTCAGTTATATTTAAGAATAACTGAATCATGGATTTGAAATGCATACATGATTATAGTAATAGATGCATCTGACATGAAACTTACTTTTTCTCAAGTGTGAAGTATAGTTCATCCAGCTTTCTATGCTTTGACAAAAGAATATGTCTTTCTAATACTTTCACAGAAGATTGTCTACCAGCACATTATAGTTAATTTTTCCTATGATTTTTCTAGATAGAACAGCCTACCTCTCTTCCTTCCAACTATCCCTACCTGATAGCTATTAACTGTGCTGCATGTATATCCAAACTGAATCTATATTCACTCATGTATTTTAAATAACTAGCTTAACTTGCAATGAAATTACACCCTGTGTTTTGCGTTTATTTTACTGAACCCTGCCACTGCAGCCTCAGTACTTATTCAATGCTTGCTAGTGGATTACTTATGGCTATCCTACTCAATTGATCATGTAAATCCTCCTTTCATCTTGAGAATTGTAGGTTTTGAATACAGAAAGTATTTTTATAATACCTGTATTATCACAGTATTATAGTTCTGACACTGTTTTTACTAAAACTTGCCATTTATAGAAATTTGGATTTGAATCATTTTTAAGGCTCACTAGGTGTTGAAACTATGTGCCTGATAGATAGGTGTGGATGGCAGGTTTTTGCTTTGTTGTTTAGTTTTAATATTAAGGGCTGCTTTTAGGCACACCTTCTTTACTGTGTTTTTCCAAATAAACAGAAATATATTACTTCTGTAACTAGTTATCTATAAAGTCAGTAAGTTATTTTTCTTGATTTTGAAGTAATGGCTATATTGTGGAGAAACGATAAGAGAATGTAGATTGTATAAATCTGTTGTTATTAACATAAAATAGTTGGTAGCCTATATAATTAACTGAGGGAAGAGCATTAGGTTATTTTATATGGAAGTCAGTTTTAATTTGAAATTTTATAAATTACAATTTGGATGCAGACTTGCCATGAGCTTTTTCTTTTAATTCCCAATTATGGGAATGGGGAGGGGGGAGATTCTTGCTTTTCATGCTCTCTTTGTTTTTACAAGTTACGTCATTTTTCTTTCTTACCATCATAATAGGGTTTTGAGAAAGAGGAAGGAAATACTTGTGGTTAATCAACCATGTTAAGTGCAAGTTGTTTCTTTAGAACTAATTGAAATGTAATAATTAAACATTTCCATACAAAGTATCTAAAAATATCTGTTAGCACAAACAATGTTTTGTGATTGATTGATTGACAGGGTCTTACACTGTCATCCAGGCTGGAGTGCAGTGGCACGATCATAGTTCACTGTAACCTCAATCTCTTGGGCTTAAATGATCCTCCTGCCTCAGCCTCCTGAGAAGCTGGAACTACAGGCATGCATCACCACACCTGGCAACTTTTTTTAATAGATGGGGAACTTGGCATGTTGCCCAGACTGGTCTCAAACTCCTGGGCTCAAGTGATACTCCTGCCTCATGCTCCCAAACTGTTGGGTTTACAGGTTTAAGCCACCATGCCTTGTGTGTGTGTGTGTGTGTGTGTGTGTGTGTGTGTGTGTGTGTGTGTGTTTATAAACTGTACTTGTTACCATATGGATTCACCACATTCATTACTATTATTAATAAATTGGTACTACTTCACGGTAAAAAGAGACTAATGTATTTAATAAATGGGAGGCATACTAGTGCAGTGGAGTGGTTAAAAAGCACAGAGCTGGTTATGAAGGAGTAGCTGGTATTAGGCCAACTTCCTTCCAAGAATAACTATGAGATCTGGAGGGGAAAACCGCTGTTGTTGGAAGACATAGATGAATATCCAAAAGAGTATACAAAAGAGTAGCGATGAGGAGCCTAGATCCTGGAGACTGAGAAGAAGACTCTACACTTTGAGAAGAGCTTGACTTTCTGGGTCATAGTTTCTCAATGCAATTGTCGACTTCTAAGCAGCACGTAGGTAGGAGGAGACATGCTGAGAAATCAAGCAGAGTAGCTGCTAAGAGCCTTAAAAGCTAAGCAGAGATTTTTTGCAGCCTCATAAAGCCTTAGGGACAAAAATGGGATTGGAGGGCCAACCAAAAAGAAGGGACCTGGGAAATACCCCTAAGCTTTCAATTGCAATCCCAGAAAGGCTACTCTGTAGGAAGGGTAAGAACAAACAAGGGATAGATTAGTCTCAACATTGGATCAAGATAATCTTCCTATATTCTGTCTGGTTGCCAGAAGAATATTAAATGCTCTGTGAAAGAAAATATCATACAGAGCCTCTATAAAATTTTATTCGATCAAAAATTATCAGGCATGCTAAGAAATAAGACCAAATGACTGAAAACCAAGAGAAAAAGTAGATAGTAGAAACTGACCCACAGGCTGTCTACACATTAGCTTTATTGGAAATGGACTTTAAAATTACTGTATTTTATATATTCAAGAGAATTAGATAAAAAGATGGAAAATTTTATCAGGGAACTGAAGTCTGTAAAAGATAACCAAATGGGAATAATACAACTAAAAAATTATAACTGAAATTAAGAATCCAATAGAGTGATTTAACAATGGGTTAGATATAGCAAAAGAAAAAAATTAGTGAACTGGAAGATCAGTAGAAAAGATTCCAATTCAAACAGAGATAAAAGCCTAGAAAATATAGACAAAAGTCTGAGAGGCATGTATAGGATTCAGTGAAAAGATCTCCCATACATAAAATTACAGACTCAACAGGAAAGGAGAGAGAAAATAGGGACAGGCAAAAGCAATAGTTGAAGGATACTGGCCAAGAATTTGCCCAAACTAAAAGTCATGAAGCAACAGTCTCAAGAAGCTCTACAAATCCCAAGAAGGACAAATAAGAGGAAACCATACCTATGCCCATCACAGGATTTCTGAGGGGAAAAAAAGAGAAAAATCTTAAACACATCTAGAGGAGGCCGGGCACAGTGGCTCACACCTGTAATCCCAGCACTTTGGGAGGCTGAGGAGGGTGGATCAAGAGGTCAGGGGATCGAGACCATCCTGGCCAACATGGTGAAACCCCATGTCTACTGAAAATACAAAAATTAGCCAGGCGTGGTGGTGCATGTCTGTAGTCACAGCTACTTGGGAGGCTGAGTCAGGAGAATAGCTTGAACCCAGGAGGCAGAGGTTGCACTGAGCCGAGATAGTGCCACTGCATTCCAACCTGGTGACAGAGCGAGACTCTGTCCCCCCAAAAAAAAATATATATATATAATATATATATGTGTGTGTGTGTATATATATATATATATATATACGTGTATCTATATACATCTTTATGGAGCAAATATAAAGCTGATAGCTAACTTTTCAACAGAAGGGAGGGAATTCTAAAGACTGTAAAATGACAACTTTTAAGGTGATGGAGAAAGATAATAACTACTAGTTTAGAATTGTATATCCAATGAAAATATCCTCTAAAAATAAAGGTGAAATAAAACAGAATTACTAGCTGATTGGCACTTAAAGAAATACTAATGGGCATTCTTCAGGCCGATAGAAGCAAGGTACGCAGGAGCAACAGAAATAGTAAATACATAGGTAAAACTAAACAAACATTGTTGAAAATAATAGTAATTTTCTAACCGATGGACATAGCTGCAGTGCTTAAAGTCTATTGCGCATGGATTTCATGGAGCACTATATTTTCCACAGGTTGCTTTTGGCCAGTGACTGAGAGCTGCAGGGAGATGAAGGCAGGCCCATTCTAGGTATACACAGGACTCCTCTAATGGCTGACTTGGATCAAGGACTCCCTGACAGCCTGGCCGGGCTTTCCTTAAATGGCATGGCAGTCTAGGATACCTCTCCAACTTCTCTTCCTTCTCTACTAAACTCAGATTCAGACTTGTATCATAGTCTGATGGTTCTTTGAGGCTTTCTAGGTTCCCACCCCATTTTCTGTAACAGTCATTTCTCCTAAAATTCTTTGTACATTTGATCCCATGTTGTGGCATCTGCTTCTCAGAAGACCCAGATAAACACAGTAGAAATTAAAGTGCATTAGAATAGCACAAAAGATAGGAGGCAGTAATTGGAGCTAAGTTCTGTATGGGTCCTTCTTGTCTTAATTGGTAAGTGGTAAATAAGACGAACTGTAGTAAGTCAAGAGAAAGTAATAAGATTTTTAAAAGTGTACAAATAATAAGCTAATGGGAGAACTGGAATAATAAATACTTGATAAATTATAAAGAAGACAAGAAAGAAGAAATGAGACAAAGAATAGATGGGATATATAGAAAAGTAATAATAAAATGATCTACTTAAATTCAAATCATTAGTAACTATATTATATTTACAAGGCTTAATTTTTTGAATTAAAGACAAAAGGCTAGGCACAGTGGCTCATACCTGTAATCCTGGCACTTTGGGAGGCTGATGGGGGAGGATCGCTTAAAGCCAGGAGTTCGAGACCAGCCTGGGAAACATAGTGAGATCTCCATCTCTACAGAAAAGTTTAAAAATTATCCAGGCATAGGCCAGGCACAGTGGCTTACACCTGTAATCCCAGCACTTTGGGTGGCTGAGCTGGGGAGGATCACTTGAGGTCAGGAGTTGGAGACCAGCCTGGCCAACATGGTGAAACCCCGTCTCTACTAAAAATACAAAAATTAGTCGGCATGGTGGCACGTGACTGTAGTCCCAGAGGCTGAGGCACGAGAATCGCTTGAACCCGGGAGCCAGAGATTGTGGTGAGCCAAGACCATGCCATTGCACTCTAGCCTGACAGAGTGAGACTCTGTCTTAAAAAAATAACAACAAAATTCTGTAAGGGCAATGGGATTGAATATATTTTTGCATTATTAATTCCTTCTTCCTAGGGAGTTTTTAACCTGTTACAATGGCTTTGAGACTTTAAAGGTATTTTATTTAAAATAAAATACCTTTCTTTTGACAGTGGAATGAATCTAATTGCAGTTGATACAACGTTTGTTTATAGTCAGTCTCTTAATTTATGTCAAGACTAATATCTAATATCAGTAGAGAAAGCAGTTCATATTTGCAAAGCATTTGTATATACATATGTATTTGATAATTTTTAAAATTATTTCCCTAGGAAACATAACTTTTGAAACAATGATGGAAATTCTTCGAGATAAACCAAGTGGCATCAATATGGAGGGAGAATTCTTGACCACTGCAAGCATGGTTTCTATTTTACCTCAAGACTCCAGCCTTCCTTGCATTCACTTCTTTACAGGGACTCCTGATCCCGAGAGGTGAAGCCACAAAATACTATAAACCAGCAAGGGATCAGGGGATGGAGTAGAGTCATTAGTATGTTAATGATTTTGTCAGGATAAATTTTTGTTATACAAATAGGACAATAATTTTTGATGTATTTTCTGTTCAGGCTTTAATCTGCAATATGCACATATGCGTAACTGTTCTGCTTTTACGGGAAGGAAATGTGAATAGTTTCTTGTATGCATTATCACTACTCGTTCTTCCTACAAATAGATTTAATATTGTTAAGAAAAGAAAGTAGATAGATTTTCTTACTCAGATTTCAGATATGATATTAGATATTCATAACAGTAAAAAGGTTAAATGATGTAGTTGTACAGGATTTACTTATGCACTCATATCTAGAAAATACATGTACAACTTAACATATCAATAGTTCCAGTTTTATTTAATTATTATTTTTTTGAGACAGTCTCTCTCTGTCACTGAGGTTGGAGTACAATGGCATGATCTCAATTCACTGCAACCTCCGCTTCCCAAATTCAAGAGATTCTCATGCCTTAGCATCCCTAGTAGCTGGGATTACAGGCGTGCACCACCACACTAATTTTTGTGTTTTTAGTAGAGATGAGATTTCACCATGTTGCCCAGGCTGGTCTCAAACTCCTGGCCTCAAGTGATCTGCCTGCCTCAGCCTCCCAAAGTGTTGGGATTACAGGTGTGAGCCACTGCACCCAGCCCAGTTTATATTTTAGGTAGTACTTTTGTAGACTATCTTGATTTAAGTCACTAGTATCTCACATTTAGAAATGATTTTATATTCACTATCTCTTAGTGTGATAGCCTTTCACAGTATTAAAAATATCCTCGAGAAAATGGAATAAAGCCTTTGAGTCCTCTTTTTGTTTTTTGACACGGGGTCTTGCTCTATCACCCAGGCTAGAGTGGAGTGCAGTGGCAGAGTCAGCATACTGTAACCTTGAACTCCTGGGCTCAAGTGATACTCCTCCCTCAGCTTCCCAAGTAGCTGGTACTGCAGGTGCATGCCTGGTTAATTTTTAATTTTTTTGTAGAGATGGGGTCTTGCTATGTTGGCCAAGTCTGTTCTTAAACTCCTAGTCTCAAGAGAGATTCTCCCACCTTGACCTCTCGAAGTGCTGGGAATTCAGGCATGAGCCACTATGCCCAGTCTGTGTCCTCCCTACTGACACTGGCGCTGATGTTTACCCCAAGTCTTAATTCTCAATGTGTAACATTAAAGGTTGTTCTTATCCTCAAACTGTGGAATTTGAAATAGGAAAGACAAACTATTATTTTGCTGACACTGTTTATGTGCCAGGTCCTCTGTTAGGCTCAAGGGAATACAAGACTAAATAAAGTATGGTTCCCTGCCCCAAAGGAGACCCCAGTGTACCAGGGAAGACAGGCATGGTATAACTAAGGTGACAGGAATAAGTTAGTGTGTACCATCATTAACAGAAACTTCTAATTAGAAAGAATCTTGGAAGACTTAGAATAACACTGAATATTTTTATATATTGACATGATAATTTAATAAAGACTCTTTCTTCTAGATCTATTTTTAAGCCTTTCATATTTGTGCCACATATTTCACAACTATTGGATACCAGTTCACCAACATTTGAACTTCAAGACCTAGTTAAAAAGAAGTCACATTTTAAGCCTGACAGAAGACACCCACTCTACCAAAAACATCAACAGGCATTGGAAGTAGTAAATAATAATGAGGTATGCGAGATTATATTATTTGTTGTATCATTAAGTTTGATTCAACCCGTATTTTGAACTTTGGAGTATCAGCTTTCTTCTCCTCTTATAAAAAATATACATTTAGGAATAGTTTAGATGCTCAGACTATAGTAGAGCTGTATTATTTTTATCTTTGTTATGAATATATGTATTGCAAATCTTGTAGAGAAATTTAGTACATTAAACATAGCAACAATAGCTAACATTTGATGAGCACTTATATAATATTTTTACATGGATTATTTTATCTAATCTTCATAACCACTATTTTGATTCCCACTTTTCTGGTAAAGTATCTGAATCTAGAAGAGTTTAAGTAACTTGCTTAGTATATAACCAAAATTTACAAAGCCTCTGAAGAAAAGTTGGCCTGGTTTCTTAATGTAATGTTCTTAATCATATAGCCCCAGATTAAAATTAATTGAAAGTGACTTAAAACCCTGGAGACTTAAACTAATAATGAGTTTTAGTTTTTTTGTTTTAGTTTTTAAAAAGCGATGCATCCTCATTATTTTAAAATGTAAGTATTATAGAAGAGCAATATATCACTCAAAATATATTTCTTCTCTAGAAATAAGGATTTATTTTTTTCTGGCATAGACAGATAGGTAATTTTATAATGTTCTTACCTATCCAGTCTGCTAAAGAATAATAAGGATTTCTTTTTTTTTGGCATCGATAGATAGGTAATTTTACAATGTTTATACCTATTCAGCCCGCTACAGAAAAATAATAGATAAGAAGGGAATGGAAAGGCTGCCTAAAGGCATCTATCCATTGACTCCCTGCAGTGAAAGAAAACATTAACCTTCTTAAATCTTTTCTCATCTGTTTCTACTACCTTCTGGTTTTTTTTTTTTTTTTTTTTTTTTTGCCTATAATTCCTTTTACTTTGTCAAGGCATATACATTTACATTCTCTTCACAGTAAAATGGATTAAATGAATTTTCCTCCAGGTAATGGCATTGTTGCCACGCCTTTTTTCCCCCTCACCTATTTCACTTATGCTTGAAGCAGTGAGCTCTGCTAGACTTCTGCCTCCTGGGTTCAAGCAATTCTCCTGCCTCAGCCTCCCGAGTAGCTAGGGCTACAAGTGTGCGCTACCATGCCCAGCTAATTTTTGTATTTTTTTTTTAAGTAGAGACGGAGTTTCACCATGTTGACCAGGATGGTCTCCATCTCTTGACCTCGTGATCCACCCGCCTCGGCCTCCCAAAGTGCTGGGATTATAGGCGTCAGCCACTGCGCCTGGCCAGCTGTAAATATCTTAGCCTTTACTTAAAAAGCATAAAATGTTGATTGACAACATAAAGTCATAGAAAGATAATGGAATTTGAGGGAAGAAGAGTGAAAGAGCTGGGTTCTGTTTCTGGCTCTGTAAGTAACTACTTTTATGTCTTAGGGAGAGTCACTCTTATGGGTAGTTTTAATTTACATTTCTTGATTACTAGTAAGATTGAAAACCTTCTGTGTTTATTGGTCATGAGTATTTCCTTTTAAATTACTTGTCTATTTTTTCCCTTAGGCTATTTTCCCATTGATTTTGGGTTATTTTATTTTATTTTTTTTTTGCTTTAAATAGGCAAAAATATGTGAATATTAACTGTTTGTAATAAGGCAAAATTTTATCCCAGTTTATTATTTGGCATTTAACTTTTTTGTCAGACAAAAATTTTAAACTTGGTCAATTATATGTATTAGTCTTTTGCTTTAAGGCACCTTAATTTCATGTTTCAAAAGACCTATCTCACCTCAATATAAATATAACTTCTAGCATATATATGTGTTTTTTTAAAATTTAGTTCTTTAGTCCATCTGTAATTTACTTTTGTGTATTTCATGAAGTACAGATTCTAACTTTGTTTTCCAAAAAGGTAACTAATTATTCCATACCATTTATAGACAAAATCAATTTTTTTCCCACTAATATGAAATGTGTTTCCTCAGAAAAAAACTGCATACAATTTCATATTGAAATCCATGTTAAGGTTAACACTCTGTGTGTTGTAGAGTTCTACCCGCTACTGGGTCAGATTTTAATAATTATCCTGTCTAGTAACTTTTTTTTTTTTTTTTTTTTTGAGACATAGTCTCACACTGTCGCCCAGGCAAGAGTGCAGTGGCACAGTCTTGGCACACTGCAACCACTGCTTCCTGGGTTCAAGTGATTCTTTTGCCTCTGCCTCCCGAGTAGCTGGGACTACAGGTGCGCACCACCATGCCCGGCTAATTTTTGTATTTTTAGTAGAGATGGGGTTTCACCATGTTGGCCAGGCTGGTATTGAACTCCTGACCTCAGAGGGTCTGCCCGCCTAGGCCTCTCAAAGTGCTGGGATTACAGGCATGAGCCACCACACCCAGCCAAATTTTTTCTTACATACTTTTCCTGTAGATAACTACCTCATAACTGATCATGGTGATTCATCAACAATTTAAAAACTGCTTCTTTCTGTAGGAGTCATGGAACTTTTTTTCTCCCTTTATTGAAATAAGGATGCAATTATAGAGGAAATGTCTCCGTTTAGTTGATTTTTCCCTGAACATTACTATTCTGTTTTCTTAATCTGATATTGGTTTTAAATATAAAAGATGTAAATTGATAAAAATATTTTAGCCTCAGTTTTCAGCAACCTTCCACATATACAGTTCATACTATTTTCTGTTGTCCTGTTGTCTTTTAGGTTTCTTACTTATAAACTAGTCTCATAATTATTTTTGTCTTTTCTACTAAAAATAATTAATAGTTTGGTATTCACACATTAACTCAATCTAGAGCAATGATTTCCCCAAAGAATTTCATTCTTTCTATCTCTAAAGAACAAGAAGGGAACCAAACCACAAGTAGAAGCCAGAATGAAGAAACCTTATCTGTAGAAGTGGGTTGGAATTTGGTTAGATTCATGTGTATGTGTATATGTGTTTATCTTTATATTTTTAACTGTTTAGGAAAAAGCCAAAATAATGTTGGACTACATGAGGAAACTGGAGAAAGAGATATTCAGAGAGATGGAATCAATCCTTCAAAACAAGCGTCTCGATGTGGATAAAATTGTTAATCTCTTTCCTCAGTATACAAAAGATGAAATTCAAATTTATCAGTCAAATGTTAGTTCTTAGTGATCATATGATCAGCTAATATTAGTTATTAGTGATCAATGGTCAGCAATCTCCAAAGTTATAATCTGTCACCTTGGTAAATTATATAAACCTAAATTTGAGCAGATCTGATTATTCGTGGATAGCATTCAAGTGGTATCTTGACTATTGAAACTACATTATTGCTGAAATAGAAAGAAAACATTGGAACTGGATTAATGTATCGTGGGATACAGATGTTATTTCAGGTGATGTACTTGTATTAGTTTCTTTAGCTACAGTAACTTTGTCATGATAATTAAGTATTCAATTCTATATTAAGAATGAAACATTAAAATGATGAACGGATTTATGTTTGTTATAATTATGTAGTACCCTCAAATCACTTTCTCAGTTACATTGAGAAAGCAAATTGAGATGTTTTTCTTATTCATGAAAAACATCTCAAGTGGTGAGTTGTTTATGCTTTAGGCAAATATTAACCAGCACTAACAAGAAAAATTTCTAGATTTACACATTGTTAATACAGTATATTAGTTCTGCAAGTGCACTTTTAATAAACTCAAACATGCTCTTTGTCAAGATTTGGCTAACCAGTGAGCTTGAGGCTCTGATTATCTAGCATTTTTAGGGTCATTCTCCTTAATAGGCTTTTATGTTAATAAGATATCTTTTTACAAGAGCTTATTTGGGAGATTACAGAATAAGATAAAAGAACCAAACCTTAGGATATATTGTTTCTGGGTCTGAAATCTCTCTCATTGTTTACTTCTGTTCACTCAGTGAAAACAGAAACAAGAATGAGGTAGTGGCAATGAAACAGAATTATTAGGTATATTATGAACATTATAACATTAAGAACACTATAATGTATTATATATTATGAATATTATAAATAAGTAATATCTTCCTAAAGTTTATAAAACATTGTTTAGGTTACTTAAAGATTATCAAGTAAGACTCAAAATTGCAAATATAAACAAAAGCAAAATCCAACTGAAAATAATACTAAGTATTTTTGGGTTTCTAGAATGTCCATTTTGGTATTTGGTTATATTATCATATTTACTAATTGCTATCAACACAATTAGGTTAATAAAGAAGTGGGTCATTATATTCAAAGAGTGCTCAGGAAGTTATGTTTTCAAAGTTCTCTCATAATACCATCATCTGCCTGATACTTCTCTTGTCTAATATAGGGCTGACATTACAAAGGAAAAGATGTCTGACTCAAGTACTCAGTTGATTCTGTTTGCCTTAAGTTTGGTTCAGTGATAGGCTGTCTCTACATGAAGACCCCTGGCCAACCCCTATACTCCTCTTCTCTCTTTTAATAGATGAGGAAACTAAGGGCACACAGTTCATTGATTTCCTCAGGGACACATGTGGGAATCTTATTTCCCTCTCTAGGGCAAGCACGTTGTCACCTTCTCCTTTGCTGCCACCCTAGACTAAACTAGCACCATCTCTTACCTGGATCATTGCAGTTAACTCTTCTCCTACACACCCTTTTTGTTCTTTATTTCCATCCACATGAGTCACTGCAGCCAGAGCAATCTATAAAAAATTTAAATCTGATTATGAATCCCCCTCCTAAAACTTTTTGAAAAGAGACTTCGTTTTTTGGAGCAGTTTCAGGTTCACAGCAAAATTGAACAGAAAGTACAGAGTTTCCATATAGCCCCTGTTACCACGCATGCATAGCCTCCCCCACTATCAACATCACAGTACCGGAATAGTACGTTTGTTACAATCGATGGCCCTACTTTGACACATTATCACCTGAAGTCCATAGTTCATGTTAGAGATCACTCTTGATACGGTACATCCTATGGGCTTTGAAAATTGTAAAATGACATGTATCCACCATTATAACATAATACAGAATAGTTTCACTGCCCTAAAAATCTTCTGCCTATTTATCCCACTCTCCCTCCAACCCCTGGCAACCACTGATCTTTTTACTGTCTCCATAGTTTTGCCTTTTCCATATGTCATATCATCAGAATCATACAGTATGTGATTTCTAAGGATTGTCTTCTTTAACTTACTTAGTAATATGCATTTAAGGTTCCTCCATGTCTTTTCATGACTTGATAGCTCATTTTATTTCTAAATAATATTCCGTTGTGTGAATTTACCACTACTGAAGGACATCTTGGTTGCTTCCAAGTTTTGAAAATTATGAATAAACTTGCTGTAGATATCCATGTGAAGGTTTCTGTGTGGACATGTTTTCAACTCATTTTGTGTAAATACTGAGGAGCACAATTGCTGGATCATGTGGTAAGAGTATGTTATGTTTAGTTTTGTAAGAAACTGCCAAACTATCTTCCAGAGTGGCCAGCACTTTGCATCCCTCTCAGCACTGAATAAGAGCTTCTGTTGCCCTATATTCTTGTCAGCATTTATTGTCAGAATTTTGGATTTTGGCCTTTCTAATAGGTATGTAATGGTATCTTGTTTTAATTTAAAATTCCCTGAAGATATATGATGTTGAACATCTTTTCATATGGTTTTATCTGTTTATCTTCTTTGATGAGTTGTCTGTTTAGATCTTTTGCCCATTGTTTACTCAGGTTATTTTCTTATTGTTGAGTCTAAAACTCTTTAAATGTCAAAAAGATCCCACCGATCTGCCTCATCTATATCTTATTACACCTTCAACCATTGTGTTTTACATTTCTACTATACTGCTCTTTCATGTCCTTGAATGTGCCTTCCTGATGGATGTACTGTCTGCTTGTACTATTCATTCGATGTGCTCCCTTTTACATAAGTACATCCTTTTGAGTTTTGCTAAGACATGACTTTCTCAGGGAAGTTTTCCTCACACCACAAGGTCTCTCTTATATACTCTTAGAGGCATATGTGATCCTGATCACAGGTTAATCATGTCTAACATCTATTTTTCACAAAATAGAAGCTCCACGAGGATAGGAATCATATTTGTTTTCACTGTTGTGTGCTCAGTGTTCAGATTGTGTCTGGTACATGCTAGATTGCTCAATAAATATCTGTTAAATGACTGATTGGAAGAACTTACACAGCCCCTCTTCTCTGCCTGTGGAAATGTAAAGCTGAAGAAATTAGCTAGACAACCTATCTGTACAATTTGGTATCCTTTGATAAGTCTCAGGTTAACCTGTCACCTCTTAGATATTATGTATTATTTACTATTACTTAATAAGCCAGGGCAATAATATGAGTATTCTAGAGAAGGCTATTTTGTTTGATATTTGATGAAAACATCAGTTTATATGTTAATCATGAATGAAACGTTTCGTTCTAAAAATAACTATGTAGCCTAGAATTCTGGAGAGTTAGTTTCTTCTACAGAAACTACAGAGCTAATGTTTTCTCTTTTTCATTAATTCATTCAGCCTTTTATCATACCAACTGCAGAAATTTATAATCTCATCTTTTCTTGAAGAATGGTGATAACATTTATGATCCTGAACTTTTTTTCTAGCCATCACTCATCACATGACTACCTATGTCCAGTGGCCTGAAGTAATTTAATATTTTACATGAGATTTGAAGGGGTAAACACTAAGAGCTGTATTCTGCTGCAGAGCAAACATATAAAACACTAGTTTCACATTTTTCTTGCTTTAGAAATTTA
The DNA here is from genome assembly GCA_963573385.1 of Cacajao melanocephalus. NCBI lineage: Eukaryota > Metazoa > Chordata > Mammalia > Primates > Pitheciidae > Cacajao > Cacajao melanocephalus. The sequence continues at coordinate 54,820 of CAUYLG010043607.1, forward strand.
CTGATCACTAATTGTTGTTCTCAAAATGCCAAATACACTTTATCTTCATCCAAAAATATTGAAAGCTAACCACAAGCTAGGCATGGAGTTCTCATTGAGAGTTAAGAAAACAATTGACTCTGCACATCAAGAGGTACCCGATTAAAAAAATAAAGAATAAAAAAAATAAAAATAAAAACAATCGACTATGCTGAAGAAAAAGAGAAAGGTTTTAATCTATTTTTTATCACCTTTTTTCTAGCTATCACTATACATATTGAAAATGATGAAATGTATGAAAAGGACTCTAATGTCATATCAACTCATTCATAAAAGTGTTTATAGAATGCCTAATTAGGAAACCCTGTTTGCAGAACTCAGAGTGATGAAGAATAAAACAACTCAGGAAACCCACTTAAGAAAACATTGAGAATGTGTAGAAAAGACCTCTAGAGTGGCTTCTGCATTATTCAAATTACTCAAAGAAAAGATGTCAACAATGCAAGTTAAAATAGGTATTTTATTGAGAAACTTGCTTTGTCAGTGAGAAAGTAACAGTTACAAATATTTTCATTTAATAAAATTAGCATATTTTTAATTCTAAAAATGTCTCTTAAAAGCCTTTATTATCTGAAACTGCAGATCATTCTGATCCAGGGTTTTCTTTTAGTGTCTCCCTTGGAAAAAAATGTTGCAGATTCCATTCGTGCAAATAACAGAAGATAAGCAGTTACGACTTGTTCACAAACAAATTCTCCACTTGAGTTTGAGTTGTCTGCATGCATGAGAATTAATATTATTATTGTAACTATAAAAGTCTCCTGGTAACAGCAATGAGGCCTTAGGCTTACCCCTGAGCATTCAGAGTCATAATGTGGTCATATTTAAAAAGGAAAGTTCCACAGCAAGACAGTTCTACTTAAAAACATCCCCATTCCCTAATCACAACTTAAAATTGGTACAGGTTAATAGCACACTAAAGTATAATTTATCTGTTATTAATAAATATAGGCTTCCATGCAGGCCAGATGGAGTTTCCCTCTTGTCACCCAGGCTGGAGTGCAGTGGCATGATCTCAGCTCACTACAACCTCTGCCTCCTGGGTTCAAGCGATTCTCCTGCCTCAGCCTCCTGGGTAGCTGGAATTACAGGCATGTGCCACCATGCCCAGCTAATTTTGTATTTTTAGTAGAGACGGGGTTTCTCCATGTTGATCAGGCTGGTCTCAAACTCCTGACCTCAGGTTATCTGCCCACCTCGGCCTCCCAAAGTGCTGGGATGACAAGCATGAGCCACCGAGCCTGGCCTCCATGTGAGTTTTTTAAAAATTGTATATTTGTTGCATTAAAAGGGCAATGGCTCTAACCCTATAAATTATTTTATAAATAACTTTTACATATGAGACATTAAAAATATAAATATCTGAAACATGTTTAAAATAAGTTAAACAAGCACTGACATTTATTAAGATGTTCAAAAGACATGTGAACAGATCTCTTTTTAATTTACTGAAGATCTCTTTTAAATTTACCTCAGACAACTGAGGATGCTATGGTCTAAAAGTCTGCGTCCTCACAGAATTCATATGTTGGAACCCAGTCCTCCATGTGTTGGTATTAGGAGGTAGAGCCTTTGAGAGGTTATTAGGTCATGAGGGTGGAGCCCTAATGAGTGGAATTAATGCCCTTATAAGGGATCGAAGAGACCAGTTCTTCTCATCTACTATGTGAGGACACAGCAAGAAGGTACCAACTCTGAGCCAGAAATTTGACCCTCACCAGACACCAGATCTGTTGGTGCCTTAATCTTAGGCTTCATGACCTCCAGAACTGTGAGAAATAAGCTTCTGTTGTTTATAAACTGTCCAGTTTTTTATATTTTGTTATAGTAGCTGAAATAATAGACTAAGAGAGAAGGCAACATTTAGTAATTTTAAAAATTATATTTTTTTATACATGGACACTTAAAAAAGACTAAATTCTAAATGTAATCTTTAGATTTTTTTTTTGTTGTTGTTGGGGAGGAGAGACAGAGTCTTACTCTTGTTACCCAGGCTGAAGTGCAGTGGCAGGATCTCAGCTCACTGCAACCTCTATCTTCCAGGTTCAAGGAATTCTCTTGCCTCAGCCTTCCAAGTAGCTGAGATTACAGGTGCATGCCACCACACCTGGCTAATTTTTTTTGTTTTTAGTAGAGACAGGAATTCACCAGGTTGGCCAGGCTGGTCTGAAACTCCTGGTCTCAAACTCCTGGGCTCAAGCAATTCACCAACCTCAGTCTCCCAAAGTCCTGGGATTACAGGTGTGAGCCATCATGCCTAGCCTAGGTTTAGAATTTTTAAATATTGGCTTGAACTATATACTATATAGTTTTTTCTTTTCTAACTGCAGGGAATAAAGTAGAAGGGTTATCCTGCGTTATGATGCTTTGTTCAAATACAGAAATGATACGTCATATGACAATTTTGTTGATAAAATTCAAATTAATCTGCTCAAATTATTATTTGCAGCATAAAAGTTAAAGATCAGATTAAACTTCTGCAGAAGGATTGTGGAGATAATATTTATGGAGGTTCTTATTATTTTCCTTAATGGCATAGATTAGTAATTTGGGTAGAAAAGAAAAGACAAACTTTTAAAAAACTGGTGCTTCTAAGGTTTTTTTGCTTGTTTTTTTGTTTTTGAGACAGGGTCTTGCTCTGTATCCAGACTGGAGTGCAGTGATACAATGTTGGCTTACTGCAACCTACCCCTCTCAGGCTCAAGGGGTACTCCCACCTCAGTCTCCCAAGTAGGTGGGACTACAGGCACCTTCCACCACACCTGACTAATTTTTTTGTATTTTTTAGTAGAGACAGGTTTTCGTCATGTTGGCCAGACTGGTCTTGAACTCCTGACCTCAAGTGATCCACCCGCCTTGGCCTCCCAAAGTGCTGGGATTACAGGCATGGGCCACCTTGCCTGGCCTACACCATTTTATATAAGGGACTTGAGCATCCTCAGATTTGGGGATCTTCAGGAATCCTGGAACCAATCCCCTGTGGATACTGAAGGATGACTGTAATTATTATATTCATTATTAGAACTTTAATTTGGTATTCTTTTTAGTAAGTCAGCTTCCTGTGTGTTTTACATACAGATAAAATCACAGATGCTGAGCACATGGTGGGAACATATCACATTTTACAGAGAGACAACTGAGGCGCAGAGAGGTTGCCTCTGGAACTGGCCCAAGGTCACCTAGCTAAAAAGTAATGAATATGGGGCTAGAATATGATTCCCATGTAGGGTTCTCCCCTTCATAATTTAGGTCTTAGGGGAATGTGAGGGTGAGGATGAATGCTCAATTTCTTTATATCTTTCCTGTTGGAGAGTGCTTGCATTAATAGCAGGAGGACTCTGTTCAGGACTCTTTTGAAGAAATCTGTAAAATAAGTACTCATCCCGGAATTCATACTCGTTGGTAATATGTTGGATGACTCCCCCTTGTACCAGCCTGTCTCCGTATATCACAGCTTCACCACGGTCAGAGGCAAGGCCAACTTCAATTAGCCAGTTCACCAGGTCACAGCCACAGAAAGTTCCAGCAGAAGTCTTTGCACCACACCTGTGTCAAAGGAATGATTCACCCATATGTTCTGTAAATCTGGTATCAGCACTGCATGATAGAGGACAAGCAAGGAAAAATAGAAGGAAAGAAGGAAAGACAGCATGATAGTTAAAAGCATGGCAGGAAGGAAACTGTTCTGAATAGAAAGGGTTTGTTAACTCTCCTGACCCTAGAAAGACCCACTGGAGGAAAAGAAAACGCTTGTAAAAACAGAAATGCTTAAACATTACCAAAAAAAGTCATAGATAATATAAATGTACTTACAAAGAAATGCTCTTTTTATTATCAGATCTGTCCTGTACATAGCTGAATATTATATATTTTAGAATGTATACTTTTAGTTATACTGAGTAATTTGTCTCAGGAACACTAAATATTTTTCACAAGCTCATAAGTGATTATTTTCACTAAGCTATTCAAATCAAACTTTATTTTTAGCTCTATATACCTCATGTGTACGTATGCACTACATACATCGTAGTGCCCACAAGTAGCCTTTCTTCTTGCCTTCACCAGGCAAGACAGTCCTACTGATGTGTTTGTCGGAAACTTGCTTCATTAGGAAGCAAGGACAGAATAAGTGAGATCTAACTTGCTACAAATCTAAGATTTTTAAAATGTGCTTTGTGAATCTACTTCTTAAGTATTTAAAATCTGTCTTCTTGATGCAAATATGGGATGTCTTTAGTATGTACAAATAACAAAGGAGAGAGAGATACAGGGAAAAAAATCTAATTACATGAATGCTGTACATTTCCACACAAATACACAGAAGCTAGACAACATGAATCTGTCCACAGGTATCACTCAGGCTGTAAAGCCTAAAGTGCTCGACATGGGAAATGATGGATGAAGATCAAGGTGAAAGGAGAAGTAGGTGACAAAAATTTTAAAACATTTCACCATAAATGAATATTCATTAGAGTTTATATAAAAATTAGAAAAAATACTCATGAAAACTTTTCTCAAGTACATAAGATTACAATATTTTAACATCAGTATTTCATTTAATGATGTTATTTTAATTTATGCCTTGCAACTAGAAACACCATATTCAACAAAGCCTGAATATTATAGTATGTGTTAGCTTCTTTTTGCTTGTTGATTTTTTGATTTGTAGCCTAATACCTTCCATTTCAGACATCAACAGAATATTTGTTTCCTGATGACTGTGATCAGGCAGCTGAAATAACAGCCCATGGCCGGGCACAGTGGCTCACGCCTATAATCCCAGCACTTTTTTGGGGAGGCCAAGGTGGGCAGATTGCTTGAGCTCAGGAGTTTGAGACCAGCCTGGCCAACACGGCAAAACTCTGTCTCTACTAAAAAAGTACAAAAAATTAGCTGGATATGGTGGCAAACACCTGTAGTTCCAGCTTCTCAGAAGGCTGAGGTGTGAGAATCACCTGAGCCCAGGAGGTTGAGGCTGCAGTGAGCTGAGACTGTGCCACTTCACTCCAGCCTGGGTGACAGGAGTGAGACTCTGTCTCAAAAAAAACAAACAAAAAAGCAGCCCACAGAGCTGTACAAAGTGGCAGAGAACGTGACACTGTGCAGGCTATAGATCCTGGAAAGGGGCAGGGAATAGGCCAGCATGCTCCCAGCCAGTGTGCATGCAGCCAAATGGGACTGAGGCAGCCTGGAAGCCCTGCAAATTGCAAGAGCTATGCTTCCTTCCTGAGAGCTGGCAATCACAATGGGCCTGAAAGAGCTAACATGGAGTTCTTTTTTTTAATTTCAAAAAGCAGGGTTTTGCCGGGCACAGTGGCTCATGCCCATAATCTCAGCACTTTGGGAGGCTGAGGTGGGTGGATCACATGAGATCAGGAGTTTGAGACCAGTCTGGCCAACCTGGTAAAACCCCGTCTCTACTAAAAATACAAAAATTAGCTGGGCATGGTGGCACACGCCTGTAGTCACACAGCCAACAAGAGGCAGTTCAGGAGCTGAGTTCCAGTAGTAGTCCACACCCACTGCATCCCCTTTTCCACTCTCTGTACCAGGCTACATTCTGATTATAATGACACATGTTAAATATAGTGGCATAATATATGTAAATAAATTATCCTTAATACTAATTTTTATACATTTCATGTTTTCAGTTATAGACAGAAAAGTATTTGGTTCTTTGTATTTTGTTTTGTTTTCTCTTTCATGACGACCAGCAATACTGATAGTATAGTATTTATGCAAAGCTCATAATTTCCTGCTGTATACTTCATTTACAAAATTTTTTTTTCCTCATCCAAAATTAAAAGAGAACTTGCTATATACTTCATACATTAAGGATCAGAATAATAAATATGTCACAGACTAAAGATTAGAACTTGAATTGAAACATAAGCAACAAAATTAAGACACAGAAATTTCATTTCATTTTCTTGACAATTGCATTTGTCAAGAAATGGTGAGGTGGGAATATAACATCATTTCTAAATCCTGTGTATCTCAAAGTTTTGTGAGAGACACTACTGGCCAACTTGAAATAAGTGTTAATATTCTATGACATTTTGGTTCATTCTAAACGGAAGTGTTCACATTTTACATGGCAATCAAAAGTGATATGACATTTTAAAAATATTAAAATCATACTAATATGACTCTTTTATATGCCATTTCTGAAACCATAAACTGACCATAATTCCTTTAACTTTTACATGCACATGTAAAAGTAATCATGTAATCAGTGACAGCCACCTCATTTAGCCCATTGCAATCCAAAATTAATCATTTAAAATATCATTATCTAGAACATGTACTGGCAGTTTGCTTACCTTCTTTCTTTGACAATGTTTCGGATACAGAGGTCACGGTGATAATGGATAAATTGTTGACAGGTCATTCTTATTTCTTCTGAAACAGGAGAATCCCTGTTTTCTGCTGTTTCTTTATTGTTCCATAGGAACTCAAGTCTGAAAATCAAATTTAAGGCCATTTTTAAGGAAAGAAAATCACTGAGAGAGAACTCTTCCTGCCTTATCACCCCATCAAAATGGCTGTTCCAAAGCTGTTGACCTCCGAGGCTGTCATCTATAATACCCAGACATCATTAGTCTCAAAAGCAAAAACATTCAACATTTATTTTCCTGTTCAAAGCTTACTGGGGTAGAAGACTTAATCATTTTATAAACCCTCCAGACATGTTCGACCCATTTCAGGTTCTACTAATAAATGTTCCTTACTCTACATTCTACTGTTTTGAAATGCCAAGATAAATTAGAGATCGAATATTTTGTTTAATCACTTTCCTATTGTAGTACCACAGAGATAAATACCAGAGTACAAAACTGGAGTACAGAGCAGTTTTGTTTCAGCCATCCTAGACAACAGAATTGTTATTTTACCCTAACAACGTTATGAAGCTGATAACTAAGTTCAATGACTTTCCAATTATGCTTTTCCTCTTTCATGAAATGATTATGAACCTAGCAACTACACCTTGATGATGATGATAAAGAAGAAGAAAGAACCATTATCATTTACTAGGCACTCTTCATAGAGCTGGTAGGATACATTTCTTTAGCACTTTCAGTTTCTACAAATTTTGACTTTGAAAACACATGAAGTACAAAGATTTGCCCTCCACCTCTTCCTCCTCCCCCCGATGTTGGAGTATTACTATTTGTTATTTTTCATAAAGAAATCCCTCATCTTAATTCAAAGAAACCCTTCACTAAGCTGATAAAAAGCCAACAATTTAGAAAGAAAACTTGAGTTTCCTGTAAGTTGTCAATTTGATAAAAAGAGAAATTGTGTTGTCAAAGGAGAAAGACAATCAACTACAGAGCATGGGGGCATACCACCTACTACTTCCATTTCCAAAGACATTTTCAAGTTTCATTTAACTTTATGTAGTTAATGGCATAGATAGAAATCAATGTCCATCAATTCTTGTTAAAGTGCAAATTACAATGCTGGATTTATAATAGTTCCTGCAATTTTTTTTTTTTGCAATTGTTTATAACTTTTGTGTGGCATTTAGCGGTGTCCTAGCAGTTAATAAAGGTTTAAAAACATCAGTATCTGTGTGTGTGTGTGTGTGTGTGTGTGTGTGTGAGAGAGAGAGAGAGAGAGAGAGAGAGGGAGAGAGAGAGAGACAGACAGGGTCTTGCTCTGTCACCCAGGCTGGAGTGCAGTGGCACAATCTCAGCTCACTGCAACCTCTGCCTCCCAGGCTCAAGCCGTCCTCCTGCCTCAACCTCCTGAGTAGCTGGGACTACAGAAGCATGCCACCACACCTGGCTAATTTTTGTATTATTATTATTTTTTTTGTAAAGACGAGGTTTCACCATGTTCCCCAGGCTGGTCTCAAACTCCTAAGTTAAAGCAATCTGCCGATCTCAGACTCCCAAAATACTGGGATGACAGACACCCACCATGCCTGGCCCCATCATAAGTGTCTTAATAGAATGGCTTTGTCATCACATTTACAGATACAGATTTATTTCAAAACTTAATTTACCTTCTTTTGAAAGGTACGATGATTAAATGTTTATCTAATCCAAAGATTCCAAAGGAAATAAATCCCTAGGGAAGAAAACAAAGTTATTTTTTTCTGAATTCAACAATAACATTTTAAAACAGAGAAATTTAGGAAGTCACCAAATATAGCGTTTGAGAAGGCAAACCTACAGTGACGAGAGCAACATTTTAAAATACAAACATGAAGCAGGCCCTTCAAAGGCAGATATGATACTTTGCTCCCTTTCCCAGTCATTCTATCCTACTTATTATGATGGGTGATACAACCCGGGGCTGAGCAGCCACATTTATATACATGATAGTAAAATGAAAACATTTAAGGGTACATACGCCTTTGTTTCCCCTTTATCAAAAGAAAACATTTCCCACTGTGCTTATTTATTTTTCCATGAAATGTCACAAATTATAATTAACAAGTGTTGCAGTATCTAATAATAATGCAGTAATTGAAAAGAATTTATGTGAAGTGAAACTGGCTAGTGGTTAGGGGAAGAGTTTGAAGGATTTTGACAACGTGACTTTTTTCTCGCTCTGTTGCCCAGGCTGCAGTGCAGCGGCATGAACTTGGCTCACTGCAACCTCTACCTCCCAGGTTCAAGCAATTCTTATTCCTTAGCCACTGCAGTAGCTGGTATTACAGGCCTGCACTACCACATCTGGCTATTTTTTTTTTGTATTTTTTGTAAGATGGGGTTTCACCGTGTTGGCTAGGCTGGTCTTGAACTCCTGTCCTCAAGTGACCCACCCACCTTGGCCTCCCAAAGTGCTGGGATTACAGGTGTGAGCCAAGGAGCCCAGCCCCGACGTGACTTATTAAGATCACACCAAAGTTACTACCTGTTATTTTTCTGATGGAAGCACTCAGAGTACATTCCGATGACTTTAAGCAATATAATAGTTCTTCTCTACTAGAAGACAGGCAGCAGCTGTCAGCTGTCATGCATACCAGCAGCTGGCAAACAAACTAAACCCTTTTGTGTGAAAGAAAACAACATTCTCATCCACTCCCCACTTCCCCCCGCCCCCAACAAACAACCTATCCAGGAAAACAAAAACTCCTCAAAGTACTCCATAAATAAATACCTGGCCAAAGTTAAACACAGCACAGAAAAACTGTAACTCAACATAAAGTCTTCCAGGCTCTTGGTTGAATAGCCACCATAAACAACTGGAAAGATTCTGTAATGGAAGGAGAAAGGAGTATTTTAAAATGAAGCAAGCTAATAATTCCTCTCCATCCACAGCATAGTACAATAACTTACCTACTTAATAATTACAGGGGAAAAGACTAGAGAGAAAAACACTGAGAGAATATAGAGGCTTTGTCTTTTCAACAAGAAGTTTCAACCTCTCCTCCTGACAGATGTCATTCAAACAGTATCTATTCTCATCAGATTGAAGCAAGAAGACACGAGCCATAATACAGAAGCTTACATAATGTATCAAGATTGCCGACTAGCCTAAGACAGGCCGATTTTAAATTTAGTTCTACACAATGAAAACAATTACATCACTAAGCAATTCTTGGCAGCATTTCTTATTTTTGATTTTTGTTCTTAAACAGCACATAAAGTGGTGGTGGCTGATAATCACACTATCTCACGAGCATCCCCCCAGTGTGCAAAGGGTTCCTTCATAGGTTATCTGGTCCCTCTCCTACCTCTGGACAAGTTACACTTGAACCATCTCAAAGAATAATATAACAACTGATAATTCACAAATAGAACATTTAGTAACCAAAGAAATGCATGTAGTCTAAAAATAAAGTACTGTATTTTATTTTTCTCTACTTTGTAAGCATCTATTATATGAAGCAGTTATGTTATTTTGATAAGTGAAAAATATTTTTTAAAGCTTATCCAATGAATATGTTCTGAGAGGTTTTTTGGTTTTATTTTCTTTTTTTTTCTGGCAGGCTCTGAGGTTTCATTTTTTGGAGAGATTAATGTGGGCATTTATCCATTTTGGTCAGGTATATTAGGAATAAAAGGCCATGTATACATTATTGAAATATCTGCTTTTACCAAATTCTAGGTTCAGAGCATAGAATGAATAAATAATTCTAAGCAGAATAAGCTATTGGAGCACTTAGGCCTCAGAGTAATGTGAATGATTCATCTCTTCCCCTCACACCCCCAAATATTTAATTCAAGATTTGAATTCAGGTGACCTAGCTATCACACTTCTGGAAAGCAGCAGCTAAGTTTTTCCCAGATGCCTGAATAAAACCTTTGCCAAAAATGTAAAGAAATGGCCCCAAAACAAAACCAGAAAAAACAATTACAGCAAACAGGCCAATGATGAGAAGTAAACACAGCAACACATGTCGGGTCAGTTGCTGGTCTCCACTTTGTAGATACTGTTCTTCTTCCTGGGCTAAGATGCAGCTCTGGGAGTTACAGCGACTCACACAAAGATCGTCTATAAAAGAGTAAGCACAACAATTTGTAATCAGAGCTTTTCATCTAAATGCATTTTAAATGTGTAATGACTTCCTGAGAGAAACAACAGAAAAGCACATTCAGCTAAGAATCAGTATAATATTTTAGATGAAATTGGAGGAAAGCTCCTTCATGTTGTTTTAGAAGAATTCTAGTTGAAGTGTTTTTATCTCAAAAAACATTAAGTAGAACACAATAATTCTTTTTTACACTATTCAATAATGTTATATATATAATTACCTAATATAAGTTATATAATTTGGCCTTTAAAAATCACACATAATTTGGCCAGGTATGGTGGCTCATGCCTGTAATCCCAGCACTTTGGGAGGCCGAGGTGGGCAGATCACCTGAGGTCAGGAGTCCAAGACCAGCCTGGCCAACATGGTGAAACCTTGTCTCAACTAAAAATACAACAAAACAAAACAAATAACTCCATTTAAAAATGGGCAAAAGACATGAACAGACACTTCTCAGAGAAGACATACAAGTGGCCAACAAACATAAAAAAATGCTCCACATCACTAATCATCAGAGAAATGCAAATCAAAACCACAACGAGATATCATCTCATATCAGTCAGAAGGGCTATTATTAAAAAGTCAAAAAACAACAGACGCTGTTAAGGTTGCAGAGAAAAGGGAATGCTTATATACACCATTGGTGGGAATGTAAATTAGTTCAGTCACTGTGGAAAGCAGTTTGGAGATTTCTCAAAGAACAGCAATGCCATTACTGGGTACATATCCAAAAGAAAACAAATTGTTCTACCAAGGCACATGCAATTGCATGTTCATCACAGCACTACTCACAATAGCAAAGACATTGAATCAAACTAGGTTTGAATCAATGGTGGACTGGATAAAGAAAATGTGGTACATATATACCATGGAATACTAGGTAGCCACAAAAAGAAAGAGATAGGCCAGGCACAGTGGCTCATGCCTATAGTCCCAGCACTTTGGGAGGCCAAGGCAGGCGGATCACTTGAGCTCAGGAGTTCAAGACCAGCCCGGGCAACATGGCAAAACCCTGTCTCTAAAAAAACAACCCAAAACAAAACAAAAATGAGCCAGGCATGAATGATAGCACATGCCTGTGGTCCTGGCTACTTGGTAGGCTGAGGTGGGATGATGGCTTGAGCCCAGAAGGCAAAGGCTGCAGTGAGTTGCTCACTCCAGCCTGGGTGGCAGAGCCAGACCCTGTCTCAAAAAAAACAAAAAAAGAAGAAGAAGAAATAATGTCCTCTGCAGCTCTGCAGCAACATGAATGCATCTGGAGGCCCTAATCCTAAGGGAATTAACACAAGAACAGAAAACCAAGTACCGCATGTGCTCACCTATAAGTGGCAGCTAAACATCAGATACTCATGGACTTAAAGATGGTAATGATGGAAACTGGGGACTACAAGAGGTGGGAGGGAAGGACGGAGCAAGGGCTGAAAAACTACTGGGTACTATGCTTTGGGGTGATGGATCATTTGTTTGTATTCCAAACCTCAGTATGACACACTATACCCAGGTAGCACACCTGCAAATGTACCCACTGAATCCAAAAGTAAAAGTTGAAAAAAATTTGCCTTCGAAAAGACCTTTGAGGAACCATAAAAGTATTTACATGCCATGTTTTGTTCACATGTGGAACTAAACACAACTCACAGGTATGACTCTTTTCTGGCCAAAAATAGAGGTGAGGGACTTTTCACAGGAAGACTTTGTTTTTCTACCTCAACTCCACTCTATCTATAGGAGCAAAAGCAAAGAAAAATATTTTTTACAAAATAGATGTCTACTCCAACATACAGTCTTATACAAGTCAATGATTAAAAACCACAATTCTGGCTGGGCACGGTGGCTCATGCCTGTAATCCCAGCACTTTGGGAGCCAGAGGAGGGCAGATCACGAGGTCAGGAGTTTGAGACCAGCCTGGCCAACATAATGAAACCCCATCTCTACTAAAAATACAAAAATCAGCCAGGCACGATGGCACATGCCTGTAATCCCAGCTACTTGGGAGGCTGAGGCAGGAGAATCACTTGAACCCAGGAGGCAGAGGTTGCGGTGAGCTGAGATCATGCCACTGCACTCCAGCCTGGGCAATAGAGCAAGAGTCCAACTCAAAAAAAAAAAAACAACAACAAAAACCCACGATTCTATAGTTCTTGCCCTCAACCTAAAAGAAAAAAATTTGTATTTCCTAAAACCACATTTTAGAAAAGACCATGTATACCCGTTAAACATGGTCTAGCACAATTGCTGATGGCATGGAAGTAGCTTCATAATGCTGCTTAGTAAAATGAAAGCAGGTTGCCAAACTGTCTCTGTAATATGATCCTATTTTAATAAAAATTATTTATATATATGTGTGGGAAAATTCTGGAAGTATACCTGTATATAATAAATCTGGTTTTAAAATATTGTATACAGGCCAGGTGCAGTGGCTCATGCCTATAATCCCAGCACTTTGGGAAGCCAAGCTGGGCAGATCACTTGAGGTCAGGAGTTTGCGATTAGCCTGGACAACATGGTGAAACTCTGTCTCTATTAAAAATACAAAAAAAATTTAGCTGCGCATGGTGGCAGGTGCCTGTAATCCCAGCTACTTGGGAGGCTGAGGCAGGAGAATTGCTTGAACTCAGAAGGCAGAGGTTGCAGTGAGCCAAGATCATGCCATTGCAGTCCAGCTTGGGTGACAGAGCAAGACTTCATCTAACATATATAGAGAGAGAGAGTACAGATATTACAAAAATGGATAAAAATAAATCTGTCTTTCATTTGCTTTTTCACACATTGTTGCTATTCAACAATCTAAATGTGATACTTATTTTTGTTTTTGTACTATGCCAAGGAATAGAGAATGAATTATATTGTCAACTCTAAAAATTCTAACTTGCCAATGGTTTAATTTCCTAGACTTTCTTTATTTTAGGTTTAGGAATGATACTAAATTGTATGATTGGATGAAGTCCCTATACAATGGCTCTCATTCTATATAATTTTTATAAAACATCATCAGAAAATCCAAGCCCCTATAATTTAAGAGAATTTTCAAGAATCAACTTTTTGTTTGTTTTTGAGACAGGGTCTCCCTCTGTTGCTCAGATGTGATCATGGCCCATTGCGGCCTCAGCCTCCACTTCTTGGGCTCAAGTGATCCTCCCACCTCAGCCTCCTGAGAAGCTTGGCTTATAGGCATGAGCCACTGCAGTCAGCTAATCTTTTTGATTCTTTGTAGACACAGGGTCTGTTGCCCAGGCTGGTCTTGAACTCCTGGGCTCAAGCACGATCCTCCCACCTTGGCCTCCCAAAGTGCTGGGATTATAGGAGTGAGCCACTATGCTCAGCTGAAAATCCACGTTATTAATGAAGCAACTGACTAAGGAGATTTGGGGAGGGAAAAAGAAATTTGCCAAATCAGATGACATGTTGAATTTGTTCATGGATTTTACTATTAGATATATTGTGTAGGGAGAAAACAATAAGGAAGAAAACCTTGGAAATTCTGATATAAAGAAACAATTTTAGAAAAAAGGCAGACACATAAAACAAAGACATTTTAACTGCCAGAAAGGGTTTCTTGTAAAAGAAAAAAAAAGTCAGTGAATGCTTGATAGCTGATACGTTTTCACTCCTTTTTATGGAAATGTGAATTCTGCTATTATTTAAGATTCATTCCTTGCCAACAGATAGCAGCCAAATATAAATCCCATCTGAATAACAATAGTTTCTACTGCTACCACATATTTTAATGAGCATTTTACTATGTATACCACATACCATGCTAAGTGATTTGCATACATTGTTTCTTATAATCCTTACAACATTTCTTATATAAAAACATAATGCCTTTAGCAATAAAACAGTTGACATATGCCTTATCAAAAAGAGCATTTTTGGGGGTTCCCTTTTTAGTATTATAAATAAGTATAATCAATGAAAAATGCGTTGCACTTCCACATAAGCATGTTCAGTTGTTTTGAAAAATTTGAAATTTAAGCCACAAATGTAATTCAGTCTCTTGGTCAAAAGGTTATTACTTTTAAAGGTGTTTGTTCCTTATTTTATAATAATGGCAATATTTAAAGCATAAAGGTTCAAAATATAATTAAGAACTAATTAATTAGTTCTGGTCCTGGAGGATGAGAGTTGGGGGAAAAGTCTCAGCTTCTAAAACAAGAAAAAACCCTCCCTCTTCCCACATCCTACCAAAATGCCCTTTAGGGCAAACTTCCTGGATTTGTCACTTGGGTTAAATTTATTGGAAAATGTGAGTATGATACTACCTATTACTACTTTGTGAGAACTTTCTTTTTTTAAGTGAGTATTCTATCTATGCACAATTATTCCCTGTTAGTACTTTTTTTTACTGAGACAGAGTTTTGCTCTTGTTGCCCAGGCTGGAGTGCAATGGCGAAATCTCAGCTCACTACAACATCCGTCTCCCAGGTTCAAGTGATTCTCCTGCCTCAGGCTCCCGAGTAGCTGGGATTACAGGCACGTGCCACCATGCTCAGTCTCGAACTCCTGACCTCAGGTGATCCGCCCAACTTGGCCTCCCAAAGTGCTGGGATTACAGGCATGAGCCACCATGCTCGGCCAGCACTTTTTTGCTCTTAGTTGAGAATCTATATTCTTGGTGTTTTTAGCTTCTGTAGATATTCTGTGTAGAGTTCTTTCAAGGGATAAGAATAAGGAATCTTCTGTGCCTTAATCCCATCCCCATAGTCCAAGGGCACTTACTTTTCTCACATGAAGGAATCACAGGCTCACTGGTGCTTGTGTTTGCTGCTGGCTCTATTGATGAGCAATGCAATTCACCATTTCCCACGGAGCAGGAGCAGCGACCTATATCAATCAAATAGTATGTGAGAGTAGAGCCCAACTACAACAGAAATGGACAATTTTAAGACATGCCAAAGAAAACAAAACAAAACCCACTCACATGCACTTCCCACGTAGCCTTAATGGTTTTCACACGGTATCTATCCCAAAGTATCCAAATGTTCTCACTCATACGCAAAGTATAAAAAACTTCATCGCATAGAAGTAGTGAACGTGGCCAGGCATGGTAGCTTACACCTGTTGCTTTGGGAGGCTGAGGTGGGAGGATCACTTAAGGCTGGAATCTAAGACCAGCCTGGGCAACACGGCAAGACTCTGTCTTTACAAAACACTTTTTAAAAAATAGCTGGGCACGTTGGCATGTGGCTATAGTCCAGCTTCTCGGGAGGATGAGGTGGGAAGATTGCTTGAGCCCAGGATTTCAAGGTTACAGGGAGCAATGACTGCACCAGTGCACTCCAGCCTGGTGACAGAGCAAGACTGTTGAAGGAAGGAAGGAAGAAAAGGAGGGAGGGAGGGAGGCAGGAAGAAAGGAAGGGGAAGGGGAAAGGGAAAGGGATTGGGAAGGTAAAGGAAGGAAGGAAAGAAGGGAGGGAGGGAGTGAAGGAAAGAGGAAAGGGAAGTGGAGGGGAAGGGGAAGCATGTATCCTAAATGTTTTGTTTAAGGGAAACTTTCTTGAACTCCTTTGAATATCATAAGTACTTGTCAAATGAAGAATCTACATCATAGTCAACAAAATTGCTTGTAAAATTATTCATTTTTAAAAAAAATAAAAAGATCATACTTGTTTCTGGAATAGAGCTTGTAAAAAGTTCTGGTTCACTTATTGGTGCTGGACTCTCCTCAAAAGCAGTATTTCCAGGTTCCACGGCTTTGTGGCTCTGAGACTGGTCAAAACCTTCATAGCTTCCTGCTTGTGTGGTCCGGTTCATGCACATGAGCGATACGCCGGCTATCAGGATGCTGCAGAACAGGGTGACTGCTGTGGTGATCATCTGCCAACATGAGAAAAAGATACCAGGCCACTTTTCACAACTTCATCTTGATAGTCTTAGAGTACGTTTTTGATGGACATCATATCTCCAATGTTTTACATACTCTAGAACAGTGGTTCTTTTAAAAAGGTAAGTGTATGCAAGGAATATAAGTTACTTGGAGAGAAATTAAGGTTTGCTTGTAGCCACACAAGGTTTTTAGATGCTTCTTTCATTGTACAGCAATTGGTTACCAGCACAGCCACTGGTTTCCTTTACAAGGCATCTAAATGATTTCTTTCAGATGTTTTCTTTACTTCTAAGTTTCTGTTCACTTTCACGTATACTTCATGCATACTTCAGTCACTAGAGATGTTTTTATGTTGATATTAAAAATAATTATAGCTAATATTTATTGAGCACTAACCAGATGCCAAGACTAGTCTTTTATATGCATAGTCTTATTTATTCTCACAAAAACACAATAAATTTCAAAATTGCAAAACAGAAAAAAAGGGTAAGAAATCAAAATTATGTGGAGAGGTTTTTTAAAAAACACACATCTTTGGACCCTACCCCGAAATAATTTTGCAGGTCCCTTGGCTGAGTGCCGTGGCTCACGCCTCTAATCCCAGCACTTTGGAAGGCTGAGGTGGGCGGATCACAAGGTTAGGAGTTCAAGACCAGCCCAAACCCAGTCTCTACTAAAAATACAAAAATTAGCCAGTCACAGTGGCAGGCACCTGTAATCCCAGCTATTCAGGAGCCTGAGGCAGGAGAATCACTTGAACCCAGGTGGCGGTGGTTGCATTGAACCAAGATAATGCCACTGTACTCCAGCCTGGGCGAGTGTTAAGAATCGTTCTAAAAAAAAAAAAAAAAAAAAAAAAGAATTCTGCAGGTCCCACAAGCCTCCTACTCTATAGCTTTTCAAGCATACTTTTCCTAGATACATTTTGTCCTGAAATTTATATTTATAATAGGATTAAGAGTCAGGAATTTGACCTTTATCATTACTGCTAACTTATTAAATGGTTTTAAATCAATCACTCTTTTCTCCAGTAGAGGAAACATGATTCCTCAGTGTGTTTAAAAACATTCGATACATTTTAAACATTTAGAAATCTTCAATTAAAAATGGACTTAGACACGTAAAATGTTAATGTAGGTGAGACAAAGTGACATAGGATCACCAATGTGATATGCAATAAACTGAAATAGATTTTCAAAGTTAATTTTAATGTAAGTCTAGCAAGGCACATTAACAAGCTAAAGAGACATTCTCAAGAACAGAACTGCCAATAAGCTCTTCCTACCTGTTCTTTTCCATAAAAGAAAGCGGAGTCAATGCTATCTCCATTGTGTTTTCCGGTTATCAAAAGAACACCAAGAAGGAGAGCAGGAATTCTGTAATCACAGTGGTTTTGGGGACAGAAAAAGAAAGGATGAATAGTAACTGTGTATATGGAAATGTTTAAGAAAACGGAGAACTACCAACTTACCCCCAGCCAGATATGATGATGATTCCAACAGGAATTTGTACCCTCTCTCGCTTTTTCAAAAGAAACAAAGAAATTGCTAGAAGTCCTGAGAACAAAAAAATTGAAAGGGAGACAATTACTCAATATTACTCAGACTCCATGGAACTTTATTTCCTTTTTATTTTTTCAAAGCAAGCTTATTTTGTAGTAGTCTGTGTTCTTTGCTTTAGAATTTATTCCTTCTAAATAAATGCTATCCCCAATATTTTGAAGCAAGTTTTAATTCAAAATCATTCATGCTTTCCCTCATATATTATTTCTTTACTCAAATCTTTTTCTCTGTGAGGATTTATTTTCTTTTCTGTTTTTTGTTTTTTAGATAGGGTCTCCTCTGTTGCCCAGGCTGGAGTGCAGAGGTGTGATCACAGCTCCCTGTGGCGTCAACCTCCAGGATTCAAGTGATCCTCCCACCTCAGCCTCCTATTAGCTGGGACCACAGCCATATGCCACCATGCCTGGCTAATTAAAAATTTTTTTGTAGAGACAGAGTCACACTATGTTGCCCAGGCTGCTCTTGAACTCCTGAGCTCAGGAGATCTTCCCATCTCTGCCTCCCAAAGTGCTGGGATTATAGGCATGAACCATTGCATCTGGAGAAGTATTTCTTTCCAAAAGCCCTAATCATTTTATTGTTTTGACTCATGTGTTTGGAATCTAAGTATAATGGAAAAACACTTTTTTTTTTCTTTATACAGAGTCTTACTCTGTCACCCAGGCTGGAGTTCAGTGGCATGATCTCAGTTCACTGCAACCTTTGCCTCCCTGGTTAAAGCAATTTTCATGCCTTAGCCACATGAGTAGCCGGGATTACAGATGTGTAATTTGTAACAAAATTTCAGGCTAATTTTGTAATTTTAGTAAAGATGGGGTTTCACCATGTTGGCCATGCTGGTCTTGAACTCCTGGTCTCAAGTGATGCACCCGCCTTGGCCTCCCAAAGTTCTGGAATTACAGGCGTGAGCCAGTGGGCCCGGCTGAAGAACATAACTGAATATGGAACCATTCTAAAAATAAAAACACCCACATCTTCTGGTGCTAAGAAGTATTGGCAGGCCCAACACTTTGGGAGGCCGAGGCAGGCGGATCACCCGAGGTCGGGAATTCAAGACCAACCTGACCAACATGGAGAAACCCTGTCTCTATTAAAAATACAAAATTAGCCAGGCATGGTGGTGCATGCCTGTAATCCCAGCTACTCGGGAAGCTAAGGCAGGAGAATTGCTTGAACCTGGGAGGTGGAGGCTGCGGTGAGCCAAGATTGCACCATTGCACTCCAGCCTGAGCAACAAGAGCAAAACTCTGTTTCCAAAAAAAAAAAAAGAAGTATGGGCAACCCTTACCCAGGTTATGTTTTTAGAAAACACCTTAAGTGTAATGATAGTGCTTAATATGAACACATTCTGAATACAAACACAAATGTTTTGAAGCTCTTGAACTTTCCTTACAACTTATATATAATTATTTATTCAAGTAACATTTCATTTAATAAATTCTACATAGTTATAAGATCTTAGAACTTTAAAGTTGAAAGGGACCGCTATTTTAAATTAGCACCTTCATTTTATAGATGTGGAAATGAGGGTTTGCCCAAGTCATATAGCCAGCAGAGGGCAGAGTGGGACTAGAAAACTAGTCTTTTGACATAAGCTAAATTCTTCGTTTCTTGAGTCAGTTTCTCAAACTCAGATTTGTGGACCCCTAGGGTGCCTAAGACATATTCTTCAGGATCTGGAGATTTCTATGAGAAATTTTAAGTTTTTTGTTTTTTTCCGTGGTAGTCCTCTGTGTATCCACCTTGTAACCAATGTGTTGTCTCATGATTTCAGAGTTTACATTGGGTTTATTTTATTTTTGAGATGGGGTCTCTGTTGCCCAGGTTGGAGTGCAGTGGTACAGTCATAGCTCAAAATTCTGGGCTCAAGGGATCGTCCTGCCTCAGCTGGGACTACAGGCCTTACCAGCATGCCCAGCTAATTTTCAATTTTCAATTTTTTTTTTTTTTTTTTGAGATGAAATCTTGCTCTGTCACCCAGGCTGGAATTCAGGGGCACGATCTTGGCTCACTGCAACCTCTGCCTCCCGGATTCAAGGAATTCCCTGCCTAAGCCTCCTCAATAGCTGGGATTACAGGCACCCGCCACCACATCCGACTAATTTTTGTATTTTTATTAGAGACAGGGTTTCACCATCTTGGCCAGGCTTGTCTTGAACTCCTGACCTCACGATCCACCGCCTAGGCCTCCCAAAGTGTTGGGATTACAGGCGTGAGCCACCGCGCCTGGCCTAATTTTCAAATTTTTTATAGAGAGGGGTCTTACTATGTTGCCCAGGCTACTCTTGAACTCCTGGCCTCAAGCGATCCTCTAGCCTGGATTTCCCAAACTGTTGGGATTACAGGCATGAGCCATTGTGCCTGTCCAGACCTTTCACTGGGTTTCATATTAAGTTTGAGTCAAGTGAAGGCCAAATGATATTACAACACACAGTCCAAATGAAGTGGTAGTTTGAAGAAAGAAAATCAGTAAGATAACAAGGTCAAAACCCCACATATAGAAGTAAAGGCAAGACAAAAAAGCTATAGCAATGAGTTCCATTTTATGTTTCAAGCTGTGATTTGCATTAGCAAAACAAGATCCTTTGTCATATTAATTTATGTTGCTAATTAGAATTACTGGGTTTGTAGTTTTGTTTGAATAGAATCTGTGAATTTGCTTTGGTTTTAGAATTGGATATTTCTATGAGAAATTTTAAGCTGTACAGAATATATACCTAGATTTATGATTGTACAGATTAAAGAACACTGTGGTAGAATTAATATAAACCGACATTGAGGTCCTTGAGAATTGGTTTTCTTTACCACTGCTCCTCCCTCAATCCATTTGTACATTGTACAGTTGCAGTGCCAGGGAAACAAGTAACCAATCACAAAAGGGTGCCATCTGTGTTACAGCAGCAAAGGCAGTCTTTAAAATTCTAACGTGCATCACTCCAGCCTTGTGAAAAGAACTATATACAAACAGGCAGAATCCAGCTAGCCCTGGATCTCTCACTGAAGAAGCTGTGAGAGCTTCTGCCCAAATCAGTCTAACTTTTTGGATCTATTTCTCAGTTTGCAAAATGAAGGATTTAAATTAGACCAGTGTTTCCTAAGGTGTAGAGATTATAGGTGTCACAAAAGTGAAAATGTTTTGACTGGTTAATTTTTTTTAATGTAAGTTTAAAAAAATTAGTTAGCAAATGAAACCTAGGATTTTATTGATTTAAGGCTCAACTGATTAAAGTTAAAGAAAAAAGCAAATCAATTTTAAGGAAAAAAGAACAAGTAGTATGCAGATATGGCAAAAATTATGAGGATGGTATGAAAATGAGTAAAACTAAAAATGATCAAATGAGATGACTTAAAATAACATTTTCAGGTCTAAAATTCTGCCATAGCATAATAATCTGATAGTTAAAGGGCACCTTTACTAGGTTTAGGGAATTCAGAACAACTTATTTGAATAGATTTTGCCATGCATGCTTGAAGAGGGTTTCAGAGAGACTTAGGGCCTTTAACAGATTGATCTAGTTACTGCTCTCTTATTCTGATTATAAAGTTAACCTGAATAATCCTAGTTAAAGTTGGTCCACTGATATTTTGAAATATAAAGTCTTTAGGCTCTTTTAACCTGACATCGCATAAAAACTCATGCTATGCAAGATGCACTTGCCTTTAAGAAGCACAAACCATCTTCTGTTTGTGCTGAATTTTTCATTCTGTGAGTCCTCACCACATTGTTGCTTCACTTCAAAAGGCTGTTGACTGAGATGGGACCTGCTTTTGATCCTCAAAGCATGAAATCAAAGGTCCATCCTTTGCAGCCACTTCCTGACACCTGCCTCCTACCATTCTACTATTTCCTTTCATGTGCCATTTTACAGGTTCAAATTTGTAGGATGAATATAAAATAGCCAGACAGAATTTTTCACAAACATACCAGAATGTATACATCCAAATAAATATTATACTTCAACATAGCAATGTGCTAGAACATTTTGAATATCCTTTTTGAAGCCAGTTGAAAGGAGAAACAGTCTTTCTCATTAGGTCCTTTTCTATTTCTATGTCTTTTTATTCCCCTAGTTTTCTTGTTCTTATATTACCTCTAATCCTTCTATTTAATAACTAACACAGTTCCATTTGTTTAGTGCCTACCACGTACCAGACATAAATACTCACATTTCATTTTGTCCTTAAAATCACTCTGTAAGGTACCGTAACCCAATTTTACAGATGAGGAAACTGAGGTTTCAAAGTTAAGTAGGCCAGGTGCAGTGGCTCACACCTGTAATACCAGCACTTTGGGAGGCCGAGGCAGGTGGATCACAAGTCAGAAGTTCGAGACCAGCCTGGCCAACATGGTGAAATCCCCCGTCTCTACTAAAAATACAAAAATTAGCCAGGCATGGTATCAGGCACCTGTAGTCCCAGCCACTCAGGAGGCTGAGGCAGGAGAATCACTTGAACCCAGGAGGCAGAGGTTGCAGTGAGCCGAGATCATACCACTACACTCCAGCCTGGGTCTGAGAGCAAGATTC
This sequence comes from Cacajao melanocephalus, assembly GCA_963573385.1. Classification (NCBI taxonomy): domain Eukaryota; kingdom Metazoa; phylum Chordata; class Mammalia; order Primates; family Pitheciidae; genus Cacajao; species Cacajao melanocephalus. The sequence continues at coordinate 77,267 of CAUYLG010043607.1, forward strand.
CATCTCCCCACCAAAAAAAAAAAAAAAGTAATTTGCATGAGGCAGAGCCAGAGCCAGAATTTCCCTGTTCAGCAGAACTCAATAATAAGCTCTGGAACACACCTCATGCATCTTGCCCATTCCCTCCTTTCTCCATCTGCCTGCAGTGTCTGCCCTGTTGTCTTCAAAAGGGAGCAGTACTGACAGCAGCCTAGAGACACAGGCCCTGGGGAAAAGGACCACATAACTAGACAAGGCGCTGAGCTCAGGCAGGAATAGAGTACATTAGGAAACAGAACTCAGCTTTGCCGATGGCTTCTGTGGGTGGGCTGATCTGCTTCAGTGCATGCATTGATACTGTACTACCAGACTTCAAATAGATTACTAGAATCTCAGGTTTACTAGGAATGGGGTGGGATGGGGAACAGACCTCAATTTTCGTTCGTAATCCAACTCACCTGTCCACAGGTAGGTGCTATAGAGGGAGCTGTACAATAGAACAAACACCAAAATTTGTCCAACAAAATTTTTTTCTTTAACAAAATTCCATATCATCATTCCAGCACAGACAATAGACTAAGGAAAAAATTATTAAAAGACTTTGTAAATAGCTAAGAAAACCATATAATTCAATACTGTAACAGAAAATTCCAATTAAGCCAGCCATATTCATATTTCATTCACAGCAAACATAATTGTTCATTTAAAATTTTTTGTGAATAATTATCAAGTATTACATACTACTTATACTAAAACTTCAAGCTTTATGTTAAAAATCCTTTTTATACAAAGACTTTGACAATATACATATTCAATTGAAACAGATGACTACATTTTAAATATTAATCTTATACCTGTATTTAGTAATGGCTTACATTAAAATTGCTAAAGTTCTTTCCATTATAATTTGAGACATGCAAAGATTAATTAGAAAAATAAGATTGTAGGCCGGGCACGGTGGCTCATGCCTGTAATCCAAGCACTTTGGAGGCCAAGGCGGGCGGATCACCCAAGGTTGGGAATTCAAGACCAGCCTGACCAACATGGTGAAACCCCGTCTTCATAAAAAAAAAAAAAAAGAAAAAAAAGATTGTGAAAGAGTTCAATTATTAATAATTCAATTGTTTCTATTAAAAAATGCAAAGTTTATCATCGAATGTAATTATTAGCCTCAACTTTAGATAGCTTAAGACATTTTACAATATTCAATATGTTAGGTACATACTAATTGTAATCAAACTGTAATTGACTGCATTTGGTAATACTTCTGACTTTATAAGTGAGAAAACCTAGCAAAGTTATTATTCCTCTATGATAGAATAATCCATGAGAAAAACATAGCTCTAAATATCAGTAGTTTTACTAACCTGAGCAATGAGTAAATTAGTTGTAAGCATATGAGGAAGCTGTTTATATTTCTTGCTCAAAAGAAGAATAGCCAGAGACCAGATCTTGAAGACAAAAGGTTCAAACGTTATTTATGTTTCTTAATCTTTATAATCACTAATTAAATAACATAATAATTAGCTTCTTTAAATAACCCTCTTTATCCTGGTTGAAAAAGAATTTCCAATATTTTATTTAATCTGTCTGGTTCCAAAAAGGTAAATTACTATAGTTAATGTAAAATAACAAGCATGGAGAGATCCCATAATAAATTAACTCTCCAAAAATTACAGAGAATTTAAGAACTAATGTGGCCAGTTGTGGTGGCTTACACCTATAATCCCAGCACTTTGGGAAGCCAAGGTGGGCAGATCATGAGGTCAGGAGTTTGAGACCAGCCCGACCAACATGGTGAAACCCCATCTCTACTAAAAATACAAAAATTAGCCAGGTGTGGTGGCAGGCACCTGTAATCCCAGCTACTCGGGAGGCTGAGGCAGAAGAATTGCTTGAACCCAAGACGCAGAGGTTGCAGTGAGCCAAGATCATGCCACTGCACTACAGCCTGGTGACAGAGCAAGACTCTGTCTCAAAAAATAAAAAAAGAACAAATGCCTTGGCCGGGCACAGTGGCTCAGGAGTTCGAGACCAGGCTGGCCAACATGGTGAAACCCCCATCTCTACTGGGTGTGGTAGCACATGCCTGTAATCCCAGCTACTCGGGAGGCTAATGCAAGAGAATTGCTTGAACCCGTGAGGCAGCAGTAGCAGTGAGCCGAGCCAAGATCATGCCACTGCACTCCAGCCTGGGCAACAGAGGGACACTCTATCTCAAAAAAAAACAAAAACAAAAACAAAAACAAAAAAAGAACTAATGCCTTGACCAGGGCCACGTTCTAACTATGCCTACCTTCAGTGTCTGGGGTGGGACACAGGGTCACAGACAACTATTCAGGAAAGGAGCTTTAGTGGGAGTTAGTTTTAAGTTATATTAAAACATATATATGTTTTTTCTTTTCCATTTCCACCACATTGGCTCATGGGATATCTAAATGCCCGGCTGTTTCACTTCAACAACACATAGCACCCACCTTTAAGATTAATCATCATACATTACTCATGTTTTATTCTTTTTGTGTATGTGACACAGAGTCTCATTGGCGTGCAGTGGTGCGATCTCAGGTCACTGAAACCTCTGCCTCCCAGGCTCAAGTGACTCTCATGCCTCAGCCACCTAGGTAGCTGGGATTACAGACGCGCACCACCACACCTAATTTTGTATTTTTGGTAGAGATAGGGTTTCTCAATGTTGGCCAGGCTGGTCTCGAACTCCTGGCCTCAAGTGATCTGCTGGCCTCAGCCTCCCAAAGTGTTGGGATTACAGGCGTGAGCCATGGTGCCAGACCACATTCCTCATATTTTTAAAGGACTGGGTTTCCATTCTACCTACATAGTGGCCAGGTAAGTATCCTGGCTGGCTGACTTCTTTCTTTCCTCATTGTCAACTGAAATGTATATGGTCTCTTTCCCCACTGCCCTGTGATGAATGGGTGTAGATTTTAATAATATGTGACAGAGGTGGAATTTTTTAAAAATCAATCACACATTTATTTGTTACCAGTATACATATTCACTTCACACCTCCTTTCCTTTAACGATACACATTGTCTTTTTTTCAGCCAGAATATTTGTAGTTTTACTAACATGAATTCAATAGGCCATTTGATCTGTAAGATACTCTAGATGTCATATGCTTATTTAATTTTGAGCTAGATATACTCTATCTGAGAAGTAACCAAAAGTTTCATTAAATCGTAAACAGGCTGTTGGACTTGATCTCAAAGATCCTTTCTGACCCCATGATTCCCATGATTCTAGAACAGCTATGAATTCTATAGTGATTCATCATTTGCAGAATGCTTTTCACATATATTGTTTCATTGAATCTCTTAAAACACCCAGGGAAATATGTAAAATTATTGTCATTATTTTACAGCTGGAAAACAGAGTTTAGAGAGGTTAAGGTAACTCCACAGAGACAAACAGCTAGTTTGTGAGAGGGCCAGGAAGAAAATCCAGGTCTGACTAATCTCATGTCTTGTCTGCTATAAAACTCTAACTCCCAAATGGAAAGACAAAACTCAGTTAATCAGAAGGCTGATATTATATTTTATGGGCAGGCTTTAGCTTTCTGAAACTAGATTTTTAAATTCCTTTCTATTACCAATCTATTCTCAAAACTCATTCTGTGGCTTCCATTCATTTTGGCATGGCAACATACTTACCAAGGAGATCAGGCTGACAATACTTATATCGAAACTAACATTCTGGATGGCATATGCCAATGGCTTAGGGTCCATAGTGGGAAAGGTCAGTAACCAGGCAGAAACGTACATGATGGGAGCAGACACAAATGTGCTTATCACCATCCCTGAGGTTATCTGCAAAAGTGAAATCAAACAGGAGTTACAATCTCAATTAAATAATATTTTAAACTTTAACCAGGGCACACTAAAGCATTATAAAATAAAGATGATAGTAAAGATATTATAAAATCCAGCATGTTATCCAATACCATACTTTCTCTTTCTGAGAATCCTTAATAGAAAACACAATTACGTTACCTTGGCTCCTCTTCCAATCTATGCTTAATTTATATTTATGCAAAATAAATACTAGAAATTCCACTATTGATGGTTATCTTCTAGGTTCTAGAAAGTAAACCATAGCAATGATCTAAATCAACCTATCTCATAAACTATAGGGAAAAAAAAAAAAAGGAATTCAAAAAGAAAAATTACCATGCAAATATTTATTTTACAGATTAAATAACCAGAATTGACCTCCATTAAACAACTTAGTTCCTTTTTATTATATTTTAAAATCACTTACTCTGATGCTGTAGATACCATGTATAATACATTTAGACACTGTTAATAATTTGGTGTCAATTGATTTTAGCTATTTGTTACAGTTGCTTATGTGGTATTTTGCATCTGGTGCTTGAAATTATCAATCCATAAAACAGACTTTTTTTCTTCAAAATTTCAAAGTTACTTTTCTGTAAATAATTTTTAGGTTTCAGTATAAGTACAGAAATAAAATAACTAAAACCAAAAAAGACTAATAAAGAAAGTTATGGCTGACTAAAGATCCCAGATTAAATGACTGTTGTTACATTGTTACATGATGCCATTCCTTACAATAAGTAGCTTATAGACATCAAATTCTTATAAAAAACAATGTTGCTTGCTCTGTCACCCAGGCTGGAGTGCAGTGGTGCAATCTTAGCTCATGGCAACCTCTGCTTCCTGGGTTCAAACAAATCTCATGCCTCAGCCACCCAAGTAGCTGGGATTACAGGCATCTACCACCACATCCAGCTAATTTTTGTATTTTTAGTAGAAATGGGGTTTCATCATGTTGGCCAGGCTGGTCTTGAACTCCTAGCCTCAAGTGATCTGCCCACCTCAGCCTCCCAAAGTGCTGGGCCTCATAAAAAACAACATTGCTTTCTATGTTTAGAAATTTAAAATGGGCTGGGCATGGTGGCTCATGCCTGTAATCTCAGCACTTTGGGAGGCCGAGACAGAAGGCAGGAGTTTGAGACCAGCCTGGGGCAACACAGTGAGACCCCATTAATTCATTAATTATGAATTAATGAAAAATTAATTCATTTTAATTCATTTTTTAAAATGAATTAAAATTTTTTTTCCTACTAAACATACAATCAAACTTAGAAAGTAGTATATACATACAATTTCTACTTCCATGTTGAACTGTGTTGCAAAGATAGCCACTCCTGGTGCTACAGGAAAGACACCATACAGAAACGCATAATTTGATAAACTTGTATGGTTTACTACACTGTCGCCCTTGTCCAAGAGTTCCACCATTTCTCTGCACAGAAGTGGCAGCACCAGACTGAAGAAAAAAGAAAAACATTATTTACTTGATATCAAAGCACGCCGGTCCACAGTAGCAGACTGCTCTGGTGAATGTGGCATTAGGTTCTTCTTCTGCTCAGAAGGTATGTCTATTTGCATGTACATATTCTGGGCATGTCTACTTGGGCACATTTTGCTGAAAGAATCAAGAATTCAACTTGGAGCCATTTAAAGGGTAACAATATTCTGGAAATACCTCACACATCAGGGATTAGGAAGGAAAAAATATTTTTTTGGTTCCACAAATAATTTTTTTTTTTTTTTTTTTTTTTTTTTGCCAAACGATGGTAAAAGTTGCAATTCTAGCTACTTTCTTGCTTCCTCTATCGGTTTACTGAAATGTTCAAAGAAAGAAAGAAGGTTGACAATCTGAGTAAAAACTTCAAGAGAATTACTAAACTTTTTTTTCTTTCAGAGTATTCTAGAGAGAAACTCCTTTTTTGAAAAAAAAAAAAAAGCTTAACTTTATCATGATTAGGGGTTGAAATGGTTCAGTTAATGATAACAACAGTGCTCAATAAGATTCTAAAATCCTATAGAAAAACAGGTATCTTCAAGTAGCTCTTCATCTTTGTAAACACCAAAAAATTTTAGCAAAGGGAACCAAAACAACTGAGATGGAGCAGAAAACTAGTGAAATGCAGGCCTGTTGAAGAGTCAATTATTAAACAAATCCTTCAGGATTCCAAAGAAAGAGCAAATCCCTACTAGCTGAGCAAATGGGGCTCTCCTTTGAAATCAACAAGACCAAGATTGACGACATTTTCACAGCAGCCCCAAACAGGCACTCTGGGATGGAGAAAATAACTACTCTTATCTGTATTTTTTTAATTAAAAGTTTTAAATATCAAATAAATATCAAAGACACCCCTAAAGTCTTTAAAATTAGAATAAATTCTACTTATAAGCCGAAGTTGATAATACCATTATTGTTACAACTATACTTATTATTTAGGCAATACTAATACTTTATTTCTGAAGAGCATAACATCACAATAAATAATTTTCAGTACTTATATTCATTTTTATTATGAAAATATAAATATGTTATGTTGCACTGGTCTCATGAATATAATTGTCTATACACAAGGGGAATGCCATAGTTAAGTATGCCTCAAGTACTTTGGGATAATCTTGCAGCAAAATTGTGTCACCTGCACCATGAAGTAGAACTCCATAGCTAATGGACCAAGTAAGCTGAAGAACTGTTAACTAAGAAGTTGAGGCCAGGTGTGGTGGCTCATGCCTGTAACCCTAGCACTTTGGGAGGCCAAGGCAGGCGGATCACCTGAGGTCAGGAGTTTGAGGCCAGCCTGGCCAACGTGGTGAAACCCCATCTCTACTAAAAGATACAAAAATCAGTCAGGTGTGGTGGCAGGCACCTGTAATCTCAGCTACTTGGAAGGTTGAGGCAGAAGAATCACTTAAACCTGGGAGGTGGAAGTTGCAGTGAGCCGAGATTGCGCCACCACTCCAGCCTGAGCGACAAAGTAAGACTCCGTCTCAAAAAACAAACAAAAAAGAAGTTGATAAGCATTTTTCATTTGGCAAGTCGGGATCATATGGCTGATAATAATCATTCACATTGACTTAGCTATATTTAGAAAGTTTAGCCAACCTCAGAACCACAAAATACTTTTCCTAAATTCATGAAAAAAAATGTATATTATAAATTATTGTTCTCGTTATTACTAAGATGCTTTTGTCTTTAGAATCTTTATGGATCTGGAAAAGTCAGAAATGCTGCAAAATTTATTTGAAAATACTGTCAAACTAGGACATGAGGAGATACTGGGTAAACTTTATGTAAAAGCTGAAGGGAAACCCATTGTCTTTACCCTCTGACAGTAAAATGTAAAGAATAAGCTACAGGGAATAAGGAAATTACTTTCCACAATACACCAACATCACATTTTCCTTTAACTCACAACTACTCTATAAGGAGGGATTATTAATATTCAAAGGGGAAAATAGTTGCAGATCCATACCTCAATGAATTGGCTAAATATGAATTCCAAAAAGCACAATTCTCAAGTTAAATAAGTGATACTTACAGTTTAGCTGTGATGAGAAGAATCAGTACAACAAATGCTGACTTCTTCAGTCTCTTTATTTTTCCTACCATCGTGAGACCAAGATAAAATAGGGCTGATCCAGAAAAAGAATTTCCAAGTCCATCAAGAAAATTTTCTACATATACAGGCACCTTTCGATCAAGAATAAAATTGAAGGCGATGCCAATGAAGACCATAAATACTATTGGGTTCTGTAATACACGCAGGAGTCCAAGTCCCACAATTTTTACTTTATTTTGAGAAGCATTTTGAGTGTCTTTCCACTTTTGGATTTCACAGAAGATAAAGCCTATAGGGTTTAACATCATAAGAGATATTGGTGCCACCAAATAAATGTACTGGAGATATTCTGGATATGTAGTTTGATACAAAGCTTCAACTGTAAAACAAGAATATTGATTTTTAAATGATGACCACAGAAATACAGATATGTTATGTATATAACATTTTCTGTACTTAATTGTAGCAATGATAAATTAATCTAAAATTTTCAAAATGATCCAAATAGCCTATTTTTGAAAAGTACATTTTAGTAATAAAGCTGAAAAGAGAAAAATATAATAAATATCATAGAGCTTATAAAATGATAATCAAGTTTAAACATTATTTTTAACCCTAATTATTACTAAGGGTTAAAATTGGTCTCCAAAATGGGCAAAATTATAGAATTTTCAGAAGAAACAATTCAAAGTAAAAATCTAGGGACAAACTAAACATTTAAGTAGTATTAGCAAAAATGTGATTTTTGGTATCCATGGAGAGAGCAGTTTTACTGGAGTGGTCAGAGACAGAAGTCAGATCTCAGAGGATTGAGGAGAGAGTTAGGAGATAAGGAAATAAAAAAGGAGCACGGATGTGATGGAGCCCACACCGTGTAAGAAAAGAAATGAAGACGGGAGATGGTTGAGGCCTCTAGGAATTAGGGGCAGTTGGAGGTACAGGAGTTCAGAGAAAATCAGACAATAAGCTACTCAGTTAAATATTTCCCAGATGACTATGGAACTTGGTAGCTGAAATGGAGTAAAGGAAAACATCACTGGAGACGAGGAGGTCAAGGAAATGACAGGGCAGAGAATTTCATGGTAGTTCACAAGACAATGGCAAAACTTGATAAAGATGACAGTGCATGGGATATGAATGAGGGGGCAGGCACAGAATAAGGTCAACAGGTAATAGCAGAGAGAATGAGCAGTCTAGCAGGAGAACATGAACCTCAAAGTAGTTTTTAACAACAGAGCAGAGGGATGGTCTAGTAATTGTCCACAGTAGCTGTGAGGATGCCAGTCCTGCCTTCCACTGCTCATGTGGTGTGCTGGCAATGGGAAAATGAACAACCTCCATTTGAGAGGGATGAAAAGGAATGCTTTCAAAGAAGACCGGTAGAGATATCAAAGGAGTGGAGATAGAAAGGTGGATCTTAGAATGTTTGGGAGGGAAGTACGGTAGAGTCACATCAATGCACAATTTAATTAAACAAATTCAACCATACCCTCTTGGGAAAACAGAAGCTTAATTTCCCCCAACCCCCATAGCATGTTTTAAGTGCAAATGAATTATTTCAACTGCTGTTCATTGAAGAACAATGCTAGCTAAAAAAAATCTGGCTCTGTTAGACTTATGAAAAATGGTACAATATAGACAAATTAAGTGTGCTGTATTTGGTGGGCATTTTTTTTTTTTTGAGATGGATTCTTGCTCTGTTGCCAGGCTGGAGTGCAGTGGCGCAATCTCAGCTCACTGCAACCTCCGCCTCCTGGGTTCAAGCAATTCTTCTGCCTCAGCCTCTCGAGTAGCTGGGACCACAGGCATGTGCCACCACGCCCAGCTAATTTTTGTATTTTTAGTAGAGACAGGGTTACACCATGTTGGCCAGGATGGTCTCAATCTCTTCACCTCGTGATCCGCCCACCTAGGCCTCCCAAAGTGCTGGGATTACCGGCGTGAGCCACCACGTCGGGCCTTGGTGAGCATTTTCAAGAGTCTGAATATATATACAAGATGACTTTAGAACCTAACCACTGCAGAAGATGTTTTTATTATTATTATTATTTTATCTCACGAGGGAGGTGAGTGAGTTGGATCAGACTTCCAGCAGTTTCCTGGAAGATGTGAGGGTTGGTGCACATGAGAGCAACTTAGGGCCTTTTCAGTAAACAACCTGGTCTCTAGCGCATTTTTGGCAATGGGTCCTAAAATTATACAATATAATGCAAACAAAGTCTGATTTATAATTGATTTGAAGTTGATACCGATGAAAAAGAACAGCCACAATCACTCACAAGGAGAGAGGCAACGAGGTGAAAACATGTAAAAGATTAGGTTTCTCAATTTACACTAAGATAAAGTGACATAGTAGGAAAATACATTTGTTTACTTATTCAGGATATAAAAGTTCAGTTAATGTCATGCACATGTCCCATTAAAGTTATATAAGTAGATTATATAACCTTTAGAAGTTCACCTTTTTCTTAAAAGCTAAAACCTATTTTTTAACAGATTCAATCCCCATTTTCTCAGCTAAGTAAATTTAGAGATATATAATATCTCCAAAATAAAGCAGTGGTTAAAAAATTTTGATTACATAAAATTTTGTAAGTTATTTCCACTGATTTTCAAATTAGATATGCTAGTTATATAAGTGACTGGTTTTCTTTCAGGTTTCATAAGGCTTCACCTTTTAAACAAAAAGCAGCACTTTTGATAACTATTTTTAGATCACTATATTTCTGATTCTCTTGAGATATTGTACCTCAAGAGAAGCATATTCATACCTGCCCACCACTCAATTTTTATAATAGAGCATGTATTTTGAAAAAGTCTTGTGTTTTCATCTAAGAATCTTTCCTAACCAGCCACAATAAGATACATAACATGCTTTCTTTGACAACACAGCTATACAGATCTATGATCTACTCAAAGCCCCAATCTTAATGCCTTTTTCCAGAAATTTACTTTCCTGGCACACTAGCATTTAATCACCACCATAGAAAGAACTTTACATTGTTTTAAGAACTCAGTGCAAATTTAAGCAATAGTTTTTATATCTGGCCAATCACCACATTCTTTCTTCTTTTGAAGGATTTTCTCTTCTTGATTGCTACTACAATCATTAGTCAAAAATCTCAAAATTAGACTACTTCATGTGTTTACCAACCAACATTCTCTTGGATCTTCTTCATCCATTTTATTCACTGCTAACAGGACCATCTAAATCTAAACTTTCAAAAGGTAAGATTTTCCCACGGCTCTCACCGCCCACAGGAACAGCTACAAAACCTTTCTTTTAACATCCACAGTGCAGTCTCCACAATTGGGCCTTTACTTATCCACCCCATCCTTAATGCAAAGACTCCATCAGCTCGTTTAATAACACAGTTATACCAGACAACCACCACATTCATAATGATTAGTTCTATATGCTGTTCATACCATCACCCTTTAACTTCTTAATCTCCTGTTTTACCTAAATCTCACCTACTACTTAAGGCCGGTCTCTGGCACTACATTTTCCACCAAGTCTTCTACCTACTTCATTAATCTCCCCTTTTCTGGCATGCTATGGTACTTTGTTTCATACCAGTGCCACATCAACACAATCTGAGTTCCTTGAAAGCATCATTTTAATAGCCCACAGTCCCTGGCATAACACTGAGAAAATCTGAAAATATTTGCTGAATGGTATTAACAAACACATCAATGAATATCAACAGTTTCAGATGTAGTAAACGTATTTTCTAATACACGGCTCTTTACATCGAATTGTTATCAATGAATTCATCTTTATATCCATTTTTTAACTTTATTTTTACTCATTTATAACTCACAAATATAAATTATATATTTATAATGTACATGTTTTGAAATATGTATACATTATGGAATGGGTAAATCAAGCTAATTAAAATATGTAACATCTCACATATTTATCATTTTTTTCTGATGTGAACATAAAATCTACTCTCAGCAATTTTCAAGAAGTGTTGTTATTAATCATTGCCACCATGTTGTACAATAAATCTAACTGAAATGTTGTGTCATTTTTTCTGTTTTACACATTCTGAATGTTTATAAAGGTTACTATTGGGGTATTTTAAGTCAGCTGAACAAGTGTACAAAGGCAGAAGTGTAGTCCGGAGAGAACACACAAAAATTTATGATTGAATAAATACATGTTAGATTACTAGAATAGGGTTCAACATGGGAATTTCAGTCTACTTCTGCCATTCATTTGCATAATTAACATTACATCTTTATCTATAAATTGGCAATACTTTGTTTTTGCTATCAATCTGAAGATGGTTTCTCAAACCTGAAAAAATACACATGAAAGCTGTACAGTAACTAAAATTAGATTTATAATCATTATATCAACTTTTAAGTTCTAATTAATGCTTATAAATAAGGCTTTTGGAGGGTGGGGGGAATCTCGTTATGAGGAGTTATTATATAGCTCTGAAGAACTAAGAGACAAAATTAGCCACCCACTGTGCTTCCTATTTTGATTCCTGCAGGGTTTCCATCCCTGGCATATAACACAAAGACCCAGACAAGATCATTCTATTATGTAATGGCATATAGTTAAATGCTTCATTTCCTTTCTGTTTACAGCTCAAGCACTAGAGCATAATTACGATTAGTCAGGGTACTCATGCTATCAGCACTGTTTGAAGAATAAATTATAGGACTTAACTATGCCCTATTAGTATCTTTTAATGATAGAGGCAGGGAACCATTCTAATATGCTGAAATCAACATTTTGTCATGGGAGATTCTTGGTTTCTTCTCATACTTAGATTTTTAAAAGTACTTTAGGAAACAATTGCTCTAAAACACAGTGACCTTTTATTATTTTTTTTTAGAGACGGGTCTCACTGTCGCCCAGGCTTAAGTACAGTAGCAATCATAGCTCACTGCAGCCTCGAACTCCTGGGATCAACAGATCCTCCTGCCTCAGCCTCCCAAGTAGCTGGGACTACAGGCTTGTGCCACCATATCTGGCTAATTTTGCTGTTGTTGTTGCAGAGACAGGGATTCATTATGTTGTCCAGGATGGTCTCAAACTCCTAGTCTCAAGGGATCCCTCTGCTGCGGCCTCCCAAAACATTGGGATTAAAGGCATGAGCCACCATGGGGTCCAGCCTTCTTTTTTAGTTGCTATATGTACTATTCTGTTACTTGAGTAAAAATATATCATTTTAATATAATTTCATTGACTATTATAGTTGTCATAGTATGTAGCGAAAGAAAACGTGACTATCCTTTTTATTCATTAACTTATATGTCTTCTCCTTGCCAGCATTTCCTGTGTTACCTGTAAATTGGACAGATGTAGAACAAATGCAGTCTTAAAAAGGACATTTCTCGTGACCCATCAATGCTCATCTGTGAGCAAGAGAGTAGGAAGTCCTTGGAGAGGCCAGGAAACAAAAGAAAGAAAGGTCTTCTCTCTGGAGACAGTATTCTTTCTCTGTTCACCAAGAACAAGGTCAGGAGGCAGATGGCACAGCAGCAGTAATACATTACCTCATCGGCAGAGATACGTAGCGGTAATAGTCCCACACCACACCTTCCAACTCTAGGTATATGAAAAAGCATTTGTCTAATATATTGTTTTTTAGCAAAGTTATATTCTACACCTTAATGTTATAAGAGCTTTCATTACTGTGATTTAAAAAACAAAAACATAAAAACAAAAATTATACCTTGAAATCAACAAACGACCATCAGGGAAATTTGGGCCGACACATGGCTAGAAACGTTATTATTACCAGATTCACTGATTTAATGTGGGACATAAGAAAAGCAGTGATAAAATGGCCGATTACATTTTTTATTTGGAAAGTCTGCCTCAATATGACAATAGATTAACTATTCTAATAGGTCTTTTTCCACTACTATTTATTTTATGGAATATTTTAGAGGAAAAAACCCTTTGATTCTTTCTGAAACTACTATATTACAAGGCTGGGTGAGTTTTCTGAAGATTGAACTGACACATTATGTAACTGCATGGCATAAGAGAATGCCCAGGATTTGCAACCAGAAGACCTAGGTTTGGGTCTCAGTCACCTGCTAGTTGTGTGACCTGGGATAAAATAAGTAAATCTCTGTAAGCCTGTTTCCTTATTTGAAAATGAGGATAATAATATCTGCCCTACTCAAATGAGGTAAGTCTATAAGAAAGTACTCTGTAAACTGTACAGTTAGAAATGTTAGTTCTATTTCATTATCGGCTTACTAATCTATGAGAGCATGAAACTATATACTTCCATTCATGTCTAAAGTAAGATACGGCAATATTTATCAGACATTTAACACTATGGTACTGAGTCAGTTCTAAGGTCCTTATACCATAAATACCTTGACCTTATTAATTCTCCTGGGGAAATGGACAAACACGTTAACTCCTTGCTGTTTTCTTTCCAAAAGTATTTATTTCCTTTTAAAATTCGATAACCTTAAAAGAACACCTATCTAGTTTCTATTTGTAGCTCAATTATCTAAGGGCCTACTTTTCCCTCTCTCTCTCTTTTTTTTTTTTTTTTTTAAACGGAGTCTTGCTCTGTTGCCAGGCTGGAGTGCAGTGGCGCAATCTTGGCTCACTGCAACCTCTGCCTCCTGGGTTCAAGCGATTCTTCCGCCTCAGCCTCCCGAGTAGCTGGGACCACAGGCACGTGCCACCATGCCCGGCTATTTTTTGTATTTTTAGTAGAGACGGGGTTTCACCATGTTGGCCAGGATGGTCTCGATCTCTTGACCTCGTGATCCGCCCACCTCGGCCTCCCAAAGTGCTGGGATTACGGGGGATCAACTTTTAGACAGCAACCTTTAGAAAGCTGCTGCTTATTCCTCAAGATAAATCCAACCCAGAATCCTGGGTTTTCTTCAAAGGAATGTACCAATGAATATTTTAAAACCTATTCATCCAATTCACATTCCTGAAGCGTGCTCCAGAACCGAAACTCAACTTCACACGGGTACTTTAGGAAACAGGGACATGGATAGCCTGGGTGTGGGGAAAGCTCAATGAGATCTCCATGAATGGAATAGAGAAGCTGCAGAAAGTGTTCCAAAGACTGCAGGTTCCTCCAGCCCAGCTAGATACATTCCTATACTTATTCCTCTTTTTAGCTATTGATAACAACCGTTTGTCCTGTGCATATGATTTGCCAGGTGTTTTACATAGAGCCTCTCATTTAATTCTAATGACACTGTGAAGGGATTATCATTTTGTATTTCAGCTGAGTATGAAAATCTAAGCTCAGAGGCGAGCACATGCAGTGGTCAGGGCTGAAACGAGGAGTTCAGACCAAGCCTTGGAAAGCGACAAAGACCGAGGTTCCCGACAGTTAACCTTTGAGCAGGCTAGTTGGTGGTCTCTGTTTCCTGAACCCCTGTGGCCTTCCTGATGTGGGAGGCAGGAGCTGTGTCCTCTATTTCTCTCTATCGCTTGCAGGGCCAAGGCCAGCTCCAGACCGCCCTGCATCCTCAACTCATAAAATCTGCTGCCAGCAGAGCCAGCACCATCTTGGTGAAAAATTCCTCCTCCTCACCATGGAGGGAACTTGGAAGGGAAAATTACAATTTTCTGTAAAATATGGAAATAGATCCTTGCAAATGAGTTCAAATTTATGATAATTTCCCAATACCTCAAGACAACCCACTTGAACATCTGTGTGACTCACAGACGAGTGCATGAACTGTTCCTAATCAGAAATGAATTGTGTCAGCTCCACAAACTTGCGTTTCTGGGCATCTTTAGATATTTCCCCCTCTACCCAGTCTCCCTCCAAGTTAATTAGACCATGGAAGAGGCACAGATACACTTCATGATTCAGAGAAGTCAGAAGTCACTGGGGAGAGAGAATACACCAAGGAAGATAATATTTTTCTTGCCATGACAGTTGGTTTTTTAACTCCCTTCTTCATCACCTATACACACGCCGCCATAAATAAGATATGGTGCACACTTTCTCAGGTGTCAACATCTTAATGAGGGAATCTGCTTTCTGACACCTTGGAAAAGGTCAATAAAGAAAAGAAGAAATTATAGAGACAGCCCCACATCCTTCTCATGTCGAACTGTTTTTGTTCAGGCTAATGACAGCAGTGGAATTGTTATTTTGCACCTACAGAACAGATGTGAAACTGAAATGATATGATAGGGTTTTTTTCCAAATGGTGCGTGTTTTTTAAATTGGGAGAAAGGATGAGACTTGACATTTATGGGTGACAGAGTTCCTGATGCACAGCGACCCTGCTGTTAACACAAACCAAAATTGGCAGCCCCAGGGAAGCAGAGTTCTATTCTGGAGGGGAACGCCCCCGTCCTATCCCTGCAAAGCAAGAAAGCATGTGGTATTCAATGTCTGCTGGTTCCCTAGGGCCACTCTTTCCCCATCCAGTTTGTTTTCCGCATAACAGTCAGAGTGATCTTTTCCAGTTCCAATAAAATCATGCCATGCCCTGCTGGAAGATCCCCCACGGTCCCCACAGCTCACAGCTCTTAGTTTCATCAAGTCCAGAATGCTTAAGATGACCAATGTTCTGCCATGTGTGGTTCTTCCTTCCCACATTGTACAGCCCACCTCTTGCACTCTCCATTCTAGCCCACAGGCCTTCCAACAGACCCTTGCCCTCGCTCCACGGGGCCTTTGCACCTGCAGTAACCTGTACCTACACCACTCCCACTCCACCTGCCCTCTGCCTTCAGACAGAAGCCTCTCTGACCCAGCTGATCAACCCCATCTCTATTAAAAATACAAAATTAGCTGGGTCTGGCGGCACATGCCTGTAATCTCGGCTACTTGGGAGGCTGAGGCAGGAGAATGGCTTGAAACCATGAGGTGGAGGTTGGGGTGAGCCGAGATCACCCATTGCACTCCAGCCTGGGCAACAAGAGTAAAACTCCGTATCAGAAAAAAAAAGCACCTTTCTAGACTTCAGGGATAAAGGGTCCTTGTTATTGCCTCTCCTGACACCCCATACTTTCCCTTCAGAGCACTCAGTTTGTTAAAGTTTCACTGTGGGTAACTGGATGAATATCTTTGCTAAACACTCAGTGTGGGTGACTGGATGAATATCTGCCTACCTCCACTAAAGCATACTTCACGAGGATAGGCTTTCTATCTGTTTTTCTCACCTCTGATTACCTAAGACTTAGCATGAAACAGGGTCTCTCAGCCACGGCACTATCATTCTAGGTTAGACAATTCTTGCACACTGTATGATTACCAGCAGCATTCCCAGCCTTATCCACTAGATCATGGGTCCCCAACACCTGGTCCATGGACTGGTACCCATCTGTGGTCAGTTAGGAACCGAGCTGCACAGCAGGAGGTGAGTGGCAGGTGAGTGAGTGAAGCTTCATCTGTATTTACAGTTGCTCCCCGTCACTTACATTACCGCCTGAACTCCACCTCCTATCAGATCAGTGGTGGCATTAGATTTTCATAGAAGCACAAACCCTACTGTGAACTGTGCATGTGAGGGATCTAGGTTGTGTGCTCCTTATGAAAATCTAATGCCTGATGATCTGTCACTGTTTCTCATCACCCTCAGAAGGCACTGTCTAGTTGCAGAAAAACAAGTTCAGGGTTCCCGTTGATTCTACATTATGGTGAGTTGTATAATTATTTCATTATAAATTACAATATAATAATAATAGAAATAAACTGCACAATAAATGTAATGTGCTTTAATCATCCCAAAACCATACCCTCCTCCCAGTCTGTGGAAAAACTGTCTTCCACAAAACTGGTCCCTGGTGCCAAAAAAGTTGGGGGCCACTGCATTAGATGCCAATAGCAACGCTCAATTTGTGAAAAACAAAAATGTCTTCAGACACTGCTAAATGTCTGCTGGGAGGCAAAATTGTCCCTGGTTGAGAGTGACCAGAGTCTGGCACACAGCTGGTACTCCATAAAGACCACCAACTTCTCAGCACAGTTCTACTTTCACTGTTAGAGCAGCAGGTCCCTTTTAAAGATCAGTAGAACACGCACACAGAAAACAGTGGAAGGAGGTGCTGCTTCAACAGAGGGAGGGGATCATGGGACCCTAATCACCCCTCCTCCCACCCACAGCTGTCCCCAGGGCTCTGGAAGACACAGTGAGAAAACTCCCAGGGGAATGGGAGGTGTTGGGGTTTGGGGATAAGATCTGAAAGATGACTCTGCCTCTTCATAGCCAAGAATCCTTGAGCAAGTCACTTAAACACTCAGAATCTCTGTTTTTCCACATATAAACTGGGAAATGATCAACTCTTGTGGTAAGAAATTAATGAGCTAAAGTGGGCAAAGTACCTTATTCAGTGCCTGACAAAGAGGAGGAGCTAACTCTAGGTTGACTTTTTTCCCCTTTCTTATATATATTTTTAGGGATCTTCATATAGATCTGAGTTCCTTATAAGAACTCTAAGTATCATATTAATTTTACATCAAAACAAATATATTCATGTACTGCATAATGACATTTCAGTTCATGACGGAATGGAGCTAAAAATTTCTTACTATCTAGTGGCATCACACTCATCATTATGTCACAGCACAATGCATCACTCACCTGTTTGTAAACAAACCTACTGTGCTGCCAGTCATATAAAGTACAGCACATAAAATTACATACAACACATAATTGATCATAACTGTTGCTGGTTTATGTATTTACTATATTATATTTTTTAGCACAGTTTAGAGTGTACTCTTTCTACAAATAAAAATTAACTATAAAACAGCCTCAGGCAGGTCCTTTAGGACATATTCCAGAAGAAGGCATTGTTATAGGTGACAACTTCATGCATGTCATTGTCCCTGAAGACCTTCTATGAGACAAGATGTGGAGGCGAAAGACAGTGATAGGGAGGGTCCTGACCCTGTGTAGACCTAGGCTATTGTGTGTGTGTCTTAGTTTTTAACAAAGAGTTTAAAAAGTTAAAATAAATTTTTTAAAAACCCAGGCACGGTGGCTCACACCTGTAATCCCAGCACTTTGGGAGGCTGAGGTGGACGGATCAAGAGGTCAGAAGTTTGAGACCAGCATGACGAATATGATGAAACCCTGTCTCCACTAAAAATACAAAAATTAACCAGGCATGGTGGCATGCACCTGTAATCCCAGCTGCTTGGGAGGCTGAGGCAGGATAATCACTTGAACCCAGGAAGTGGAGGCTGCAGTGAGCCAAGATTGCACCACTGTACTCCAGCCTGGGTGACAGAGCAAGACTCTGTCTCAAAAAAAAAAAAAAAGGAAAAATGCTTGTAGAATAAGGATATTAAGAAAGAAAATATTTTTGCACAGCTGTACAATGTGTTTGTGCTTAAGCTAAGTATCATTACAAAAGACTGAAAAAGTTAAAAAATTAAAAGTTTATGAAGTTACAGTTACGGTTAATTTTTTACTGAAGAGAAATTTTTTTAAATAAAGTTAGTGTAGCCTAAGAGTACAGTGCTGATAAAGTCTACAGTAGTTTACAGTAACCTTCCTAGGCCTTCACATTCACTCACTGACTCACCCAGAGCAACTTCCAGTCCTGCAAGCTCCATTCAAGGTAAATGTCCTGTACAGGTGCACCTTTTTTTATTTCATACCATATTTTTTGGCATGCTTTTTCCAGGTTTAGACAAACACATTAGGTTCACCAATGTGTTCTAATTGCCTAGAATATTCCGGACAGTAACATACTATACAAGTTTGCAGCTTAGGAGCAATAGGCTCCACTTTACAGTCTAAGTGTGTCATACGTAGACCCTCACCTAGCTTTGCGTGAGTACACTCTGATGTTCACACAACGATAAAATTGCCTAATGATGCATTTCTTATAACATATCCCCATCCTTAAGTGATGCATGATTGTATTTGGATGTGGACATCCCAGGAAGAACACATTTACTTTTGTGCAAAAAAAATAAAAAAAAGAAGAAAAACAAAGATTTCTTTAAGGTGGCAGCTGTGCAGGAGTTATAAATTTTTCTTGAATAGACTGCAAGCTTTAGAGAGGCAGGGAGCATTTTGTCTTGCAGGTAGAATCTCCATGGCTAGTGCATGTTAAGCACACAATAGATGTGAACTGAATAAATGAATATGTGGCTGTTTCACAACTTAATGGCTCCCAGGATTCCCGAGCTCTTACCTGCCTGAGTTTTCACTAACTGCCTGGCCATACCTGGGGGTGATATCCACCTCCTGTTATACTGCAAAGGCCCAGAGAAGATGTGAAAGATGAAGAAGAGAGACTGGGCAGGCAGAATGGAGAGAAGGACCCGCTACTCATGTGAGAGAAGAAATATTTGACTTCAGTGACCAACACATTGAGGTCCAGGGACAATGAGGACCCTCAGGACCTCACCTTGAGCAGCTTGCCAGCCAGGAGATGAGTTACTACTGGGCAAAAGTGTTACGTAAACTAGTCAATATAAGAGAATTTAGAAGAAAGTGTAAAATAATAATAAATACTTTCTCCATTTGTAAAATTAAAATAATTATAATATCTACCTCATAGTTGTTGTGGGATTAAACCAGTTAATATAGGTAAAGAACTGAGCACAGAATCTAGAACATAGTAAATACTCAATATATGTTCCCATTATCATTGCTTTTACTAATCTCATTAGCCCTTTATTGAACACTTACTATATGCCAAGCACAGATAAGTGTACATCATCTTACCTAATTCTCACAGTCTCATGAGATAGTCTTTGTATCATTCCCATTTTACTTTTAAGAAAATCACAGGCCAGGGATGTGGGAAGTATCTCGTCAAGGTTGCACACCCAGGGAACCATAGATCCAAGGTGCAGCCCAAGTCTAGGCATTGGCAAACTTGTTTTTAAAGGGTCAGATATTTTTCTTAAAGGGCCAGATAATAAATGTTGAAGGCTTTTTGAGCCATAAGGTCTCTGTCACCGTTACTCAACTCTTCAACTCTTTGGTGGTGGTGTGAAAGCAGCTATGGACAATATATAGAAAAATAAGCATATCTGTGCCCCAATAAAACTTTATTTACAAAAACAGGCAGCTGGCTGGAAGTTTGTTGGAGAAGTCACCTAACAAATCACTCTGCCCAGAAGCAGGCCAGCCCCGCCCTGCTCACCAAATACTAAGCCTCTCCTCCACTATGTCCAAGCTGCCATTTTTTGCAAGGCAGTGGCAGGAGAGGGGGTGGGAAACCCAGTCTGGGATGGAGAAGCTTTGCTTGATTTTTCTCTAAGTATGTTTGAATTATTAAGTGTCTGGCTCATTAAGTGAAGGGTGTCGTTATAATTCTATCGCTAGAGACAAAATTGCTATTTAAATTAAGTTTTGTCAATTTAGCTAATTTACTAAGTTGGCATTGCCACATCTTAATTAGTATTCTCTGATCAGAGATTGTTCATGAGGACAGTCTGTGCTGGTGCACCCAAACCTATATAGGCTGGAGCATGCCACCCCCCTCTCCACCCGAGGAGGATTTTGCTCTCTGGGGCATGCCAGATCCTGTAATGGATCAGTAGCCACACTGGCTTCTCCAGTGAAATCTAAGGATCGGCTAATTCATAAAGAAAAGAAGTCCAAGAATTTCCAGTGATTAAAAGACCTTCCAATTCTCCCCAACATGCCCACTGAAACACACACAGGATAGAATAGATGTGTTTATTCATTTTGGTTCATTTGATTCATTTTGGTTCAGTTTCCTCTCCTAAAATGGCCAGGTAAGTTCAGAGTTTGGGGATGAGGAATAACCATCCTTAAATGTTTTGCCCTAGGAAACCCCCCTTGCTACAGCCTAGCCCCATCTCTTGTCATTGAAGCACAGACATTATCTTATCTGTAAAACCATGCGTGGGTCTCAAAAATGCCTGTGCTTCTGTGGATTAATTCTTTGTGTATAGTCAAAATGCAAATATTGTTGATTTTGTTCTCTATCTCCTCAAGGGCAGACAGGTGGTTTTGTAACATTTTCTAAAAAGTGGGGAACTATTTTGTTTTTGTTGGCAAAAATACTTAGAAAACAGAAAAATGCTTCTTTGAAGTTATCCCCCCCACTACCTCCTCAAGAAAAAAATGTATGCTAACTTCCTAAAGGCTGTGTGCCTCACCTTTTATTAGTTGTGGTTAGAGGCAGGAAACTGTAACCATTTGAGGATGCAGCAGATAGAAAATGTTGTTTTCTTTCTGCTCTGTGGAGTAAATGTCATTCCTAATTATTATTTATCTGTAGGACTTTTGAGTTATAATGTCTCGTTCTACCAGAAATGTCTGATTTTTGATATTTTTAGAGAACCCGTTTTTCTCCTATGAAGTCAGTGTACTGTGCAAAACTTGACAAGTTTTAACACATAATGTAGCAGTTGGAGCTCTAAGCAAAATAACACAGTGATGAAGGATGACTTCGCCGCGTCAGCATGTTCATCACCGCCTCACTATGAAGACCTTCATTTCACCGCAAAGTAGGTAGGACATGATAAAACACCGACTTCTCCACCAGCACATCTTGGTGCTGGCTTCTTAATAGTCTCCCAAATCTTGACCTGATATTCGAATGGCTGCCGTCCAGAGGTGGTGGTGGTTGTAGAAATCAGCTCTCAACCCGAGCTCCACTGTTAAGTTTCCCGTTCAGCATGTCAGATTTTGGTGACTTAGCACAGAAGAAAGGAACAAAAGCTAGGGCAATCTAGGCCTTTGTGATGGCTCCGTGGGAACAGAAGGGCACATCTGAGATTCAGTTTCCCTACACTGGCATGGGAGATGAGACCTTCTTTTTGTCGATTTAGAATTTTGATCTGATAATGTACAAAGGAGAGGATCTTAGCTGTGACTCACAGATCTTAGTTCCTGCAAACAGTGTACAAATTTACTCAGAAATGGCAACGGCACACTGCTCTGCAGACCATCTTTATACACAGCTGCTCCCTCCAATTAAGAGGGTTCTCCACAGTGCGGGCCAGTCCTTCTATCCAAACCCCGCCACGCTGTCTTGACTGCCACTTAGCTGCCTGCCCACGGACTCCCTCTCCAGTGCTCTTTCTATTAATTTTCCTGCCTTCCCGAGAATCAACTCCCTGTCTTACATGGCCACAATCAGCATGTTGGCTGCTAATGTTCACATTCTTGCTGATATTGTATCTAGCATAGCACAATCACTTGATAAACCACTTTCTCAGGTCATTGTTGTTTAATCAGAATGAATATCAAGTCTAAGGTGGTTAAAGTTGCTTTGGCAATGTATAGTACTTGATTTACCTATCTGCAGATGATGCTACAATCAATTTAACATACAGATAATAATGAAACTAACAATAAGGATGGCATGATAACTGGCATTTACGGAGCTCTGATCCTGTGAGCAGAGCAGCCCTGTGCTAACCCTCAGCAGATACTATCACATTTAATACTCTGTAGCATCCAATCAGTTCAGTCCTATCACCGGCTCCATCCCAGAAAGGAGGGAGACAGGACTTAGCAAGAGGAAGTATCTTGCCCAAGGTCAGACAGCCCAGAAGCAAACAGCAGATTTAGATCCAGGTCTGTGGGAATGTAGCTCATACAATTAAGCTGGAAGAAACGTGGCTGCTGACAAGCATTCCATCTCCTAGCATATGTGCATGCACTCCTTACTATAAAATAAGTGTGGTGTGGGTACTGGGGGGTACCGTGTCCTTGTGGGTTGGTGATTCACAGGCCTGTGGATAGGTAAATTAGTGGGAGCAACACAGGGTGGTATTAGCTATAATCCACTCCAGAGACCACTACCAAAGTAGCTAGGAGGGGAATGCAAATCAGCCCAGGAAATCAGAAAAGTTTTCCCAGGTAGATGGCAGAAGGGACTCCTCTTGTTCCAAGGAATTCACGATCCAAGTCCACTGCTAGTACATGAAAAATAAAGCAAGTGGCATAAGCCCCACCCCTGTGCCTGGTTACTGCCAACCCCTAATTGGGCACACTCAACCCCCTGCCTCAGCAGTTCTCAACACCCCCGCCACCCCCCACAGACATGAGGTGTGCTACAAATGTGATCACTGATCAATGAACAGCGCGGATCAAGGGAGATTGGCAGGCTCTGCCCTAAATGCTTAAACCTAACATTAGTCATCGATGCCGGTGCTGCTGAGTGAAGAAAAAGACAAAAAGGCACATGAGGTTCCTAAGTCAGCACCATTAACGACGACACCAGTAGTTTGTTCAGGAAGTGCCGCATGTCCCCTGGAGCACGCTATGTTCATTTCTCTCTGGTTTCAGTAAGCCTGGACGCCAGCCACCCCTCACACATTCCCCGCCTCATAAATCTGCATGTTGAAAGAAATCCAAGAAGAGAAAGGAAAGGTTGGCAGCTGTCTGGAAGTTGGAGAAGTGGGTGTCTGACCCCAAAACTGCTTGAAGGCTGATACACACAGGTACTTTCTTAGTGTGGCAGTATTTCCAGAACAGAGGCCAATAAGGTCCCTTGACTTCTACAGCTGTTACTCCTCACAAGGAAGAAGGCTGAACACAGGGAAGGAAAGGGAAGGGACTGAACTACAGATTCATTGTTTCTGAAAAGTAGGCAAATAAGCAGACTCTTTCCCCAGGTGAATGCAATATCAATATTAAAATAAAACACAGTCCTGAGTTTATTTATGCAGACTCTTGATGCTCAGGATAATGACTGATTTACCAGAAACAGCTCTTCTATAGCTGTGACTCTCAATCTTTGTCTGCATATTAGAAATACCTTGGATGCCAGCCCATCTCACTAACTAATGAAATCATATCCTTAGGGGTGAGGTGTCGGTGTCTGTATTTGTTTAGCCCCAGGAAATTTCAATGTGCAGCCATGGGCTGAGAGCCACTGTACTACAGGCTAACCTGAGGCACTCGAAGTAGAGGAAGTTACTAGTAAAAAGAACCTGATTTCCATGGCAACATATTGTTCAAATCCTCTCTCTTTCAGGGTACACCAAAAGGTGAATTATTTAGTTATCTGCGCCCTTATCCTTGCCCCGTTTCAGGTGAGAGGGTCGAGAGTAAGGGGATTTCTCTTACTTAATGACTGCAGGATGGCTGGAAAGGCAATGATATAATCTTGCCTGCCAATACTTGCTAGAGAAACCATTTTTTTGCAGAGAATAGCAGGCAGAGGCAGGGTTTGCTCAGAAGTTAGGAGGGCTTGACCGTGGGGGCAAGAGAAAGGCTTTTTTTTTTTTTTTTTTAACAGAACTGCCATAGTTTGAGGATGCAGGACTGGTACTAGAATATTCTTGTAGTTATTTCTTTGGATTTGGCCCCTGGGAAATTATATCAGATCTTTTTTCTTAAAGAGGCAAGGAAACTACTATTTACTCGTAAACACTATGCATAGGTGAATGTCTGTATATTTACAGGAAAAGATCAGAAAGGATTCACATTTCTCTTTGAATATGAGCCATTTGTGGAGACTGGAATGCAGGGAACAGTGAAAGAGACTTGGGCTTTCTCCTTACATGTGTTTATAAGATTTGGATTATTTAAAACAAAACAAAAAAACAAACAAAAAAAAACACAAATCCAGCCTGGCCCTCACCTTGTGCTCAGTGTCATGTGTCCCAGATCTAAAAAACCCAAAACTGACTACAAAAACATCAGTGAGGCATACACGTTGTTCCTGAGGCGCCATGAGGACACCAGAAGTGTGTTCCATCAACTGAGAGATCTCCAAAGCCTCCCTGTCTCTTGCCACATGGCAGCTGCCATCTTCCTTCCCCATTCTTTCCCTACTTCATGTTACCTACCTGCCTTTTCCCCTTTTCTTCCTCAACGACTCTGCAGCTGGTGTAATTCCAACGACTTCCTGCCTCTTAGATCCTACTCCATGCAGTCCCTTCATATGAGTGAGTGTCCCCTTCACTTAGTGCCCTTTCCTCATAACGGGGCTCTGTAAACTAAGGGACCCACCCTCCTTACTTTGCGTGTGAGTGCAGGTGATGCTAAAAATCAGATACTCACCATTGATGTTAATAAGCTCTGTCACCTCCATCATATCCTCTTACCCCACTGTATCTCACCATATAGCTGTTATCGCCACTGGATGTTACATTTTCTTTGTTTATTACATCTGTACCAAACTCCCCACTAAAATATAAGCATCATGAGGTCAGGACTCTGTTTTGCTTATGGCTATATTCCCAGCACCTAGAGCAGTTCCTGGCATGCAATAGGCTCCAGCGGTATTTGTTGAATATATGAATGAGTGAATGAATGCATGATATTTTTCCTGACTCACAGTGAAGAAAGAGGAACAAAGAGAAGGGCAGGCAGGAGGGAAGCAGTTCAGAAGGCTATGATCACTGGAGGAAGGAGTCCCATTATTTCTGGGGCTAGCTGGGAATTGTCCTCTGGGCTGCTTGGCTGTGCCTGTATCTACTGGAAGCACAGTGCCAGCCACCTTTTCCCATGTGAGCTACTGTGCTGGGAACTTCACCTTCCTCACTTATAACCCTCACTATCATCCCACACGGCAGCATTAGCCCAGTTTCACAGACAAGGAAGCAGGCTCAGAAATCTTGTGTCACTTTGCCAAAGTCAAACAGCGAATAAGTAACTGAAATGAAATCAAAACCCTAATTGGTCTGACCTCCCACCACAAAACAACTTTCCACAAAATGATACCACGTCATAAAATAACCACATCTAACTTTATATGCCAGGAACTTAGTGCCCTTGGATAGGTGGAAAGAGCTTCTTCAAAGAAGTCTGAGGGTTCAGCCAAACAGGGGAGAAGTGTTCAATTGCTGAGAGGTGGCACTATCAAGGCAAGCCCTTTGAGAGATGCTAGTGTTTGTGTTTTTCCCGCTGACGCACTGTTGAAAGTAAGACCTGGACTTTGATGGCTTTTTAGCAACTGGGCTGGGTTGAGCCAAGCCTTCCTCACTCTCCTGGTCCTCTTTGGGATGCTCATGTATTTGTAAGATGGTTTCCTAGAGCTGGGCTCTGTAGGAAGGAGTCCCTCATGACTCAAAATATCCCATATGATGCTTAATCTTGAGATCAAGGGTGTTCGTAGCATTGTTAGTTTGGCCAGTGAGTCAACCAGCCAAGCAAATCCACTTTATCTTTACTGGGGGGAAAACGACTTCCCACAAATCCACTTTTCCTAGCTTAGAAACTCCCCTCTGTCTGGCACACACACGAGTACCTGCCATGGCTGTGCAGGAACACCTTGTAAAAGGGACAGGCCCACAAAATGGGATGAGGATGCTTTTTCTTGGGATAGGTCTCCTCTATTTTGTTTTGTTATATTTATTTGTATGGTTAATTTGTTGTGAATATGAGAAGAAAAGGAAATGCAAACCCCAACGAAGAGCTGAAAGCATTAAGAAAAGAAACCAAGAGAGATGGTTTCACCATGACCTGGAAAGGGAGGCTCACCCACCGTGCTTTCCACCCAACTCTCAAAGGGCGAAGATGTAGACTGAAATGAAAGAAGCAACCCCTCTTGAAATTAATAATTCAAGGAAAAATTACAAAACTTAATTACTCCCTGTCAACCACAGCTCATCCTTGTCTACAGTTATTTTGCACAAATTGATTTGGCAGTCACCACATTCATTTTTAAAGGACTTTCTTATTATCTATAGCCTGTTAATATGTTCATCCTTCACCCTCGTAAGTAATTCCAGGCACATTTTTACTCATTTTCCATGAATGAAGCTTGCATTTTAGAGGAGGAGGGAAATTGTCCAAGAAATGCATCCCGGAGGACACACATCACCCTAAGACACTCTGAGGTCCCTTGAGCCCAGACAGACAACCGCAATTGTGAGCGCATAAGGAGAACTAAAGCCAGCGTGTCTTTTGAATTCCTGCTTGAAATATTACCCATACATATATGGTTATTTAAATTTAAATTAAAGTTCTATTCCTCAGTTATATTAGCCCTATTTCAAGTGCTCAAAGGCATATATGGCTAGTAACTACCACATTGGAACATTAAACAAGATTTCTATCATCATATAGGGTTCTATTGGAAAGTGCTAGGTCAAGCTTTCAGACTCAACCAGGATAGCTTCTTTCTCTCTCTCTCTCTCTCTTTTTTTTTTGAGACAGGGTCTTACTCTGTCTCCCAGGCTAGAGTGCAGTGATACAATTGCTCACTGCGACCTCCATATCCCAGGTTTAAGTGATTCTCCCACCTCAGCCTCCGAGCAGCAGGGATGACAGGCACGTGCCACCACACTTGGCTAATTATGTTATTGTTGTTAGGGACAAGGTTTCATCATGTTGCCCAGCCTGGTCTCA
>CAUYLG010043608.1:0-67265 GCA_963573385.1 Cacajao melanocephalus
CAGGCCCGACACCGCCGGAAGCACGGAAGGAAGGAAGCAAGGAAGGAAGGAAGGACGGAAGGACGGAAGGAAGGAAAGGAGTAAGAAACAGGGTCTCACTCTGTCACCCAGGTTGGAGTTCAGTCGCACAATCATAGCTCACTGCTGCCTCAAACTCGTAGGCTCAAGAGATATCTGCTGCGTCAGCCTGCTGAGTAGCTGGGATTACAGGAATAAGCCACTCCACCCAGCTCCACTGTGCTAACTTAAAGGAAGCAAAGCAAGAGGATTGCAGTGGGAAAGAACGCCCAGTGCAGATGCAGCAGATATCCAGCAGAGGGTGATACCATCTAATAAAAGTGCACATGCCTGAGTGGTTGCTTCGGATAAGTGAGCCACTATATACCTCTAAGATAACTTTTAAGTGCTAGAAGATAAAATTCTTAGAAAACACAAGCCTGATCATATGAATTATTTGCCCAAGATCAAGAAGCTAGTTAATATTTTCTACTTCTGCCTGCCAGTCCAGTGCTCTGGTAGGTCAACAGCCTTGAAATGATTCAATAGATATAAGCAATCAAATTGGTCGAAATCAAATCACTGATAACATTTGCACTTTGTATTAAATATCTTATGATGTTTTTGTGCCAGTTTTAAGCCTTCAGCATTCTTAACAGGGCACCATCAAGATGATTTCAGAGCTTGAGGAAAGAACAAGAGACAAAGAATTTGAAAGAAGATAAAATTATTTTAAAATTATAAAATCATACTGAACCAGGAATATTTTTAATCCAAAAAATAAACTTTAAGTTATATTTATTTACATTTGTTCTAATCCTATGTTGATAATGTTTTGTATGACATTTTTAGAATGATGTCAAAGGTACCTTCTATTGATACCCAGTGGACATAGAAATATTAGTCAGATTAGGATAGTTTATGCTGAAGTTACAAAGAAGACCCCATCTCAGTAGCCAAAACTGTAAAGCAGGAGTCAGAAAATAAGGCCAGAACTTGCTTTTGTAAACAAAGTTTCACTGGAACACAGATACACCCATTTGTTTGCACCTTATCTGCAGCTGCCTTTGAGTTTCACTGGCAGTTGAATAGTTGCCACACACACATGACATATTCAGCTCCAAAATTATCCTCTGATTAGATTTCTAGGGTTTCATGAATAGATATGTGTTGCTTGTATCCATCCCTTAATATTGAATAGCAACTAAGAAACAGAATTTTTAATTTCAATTAATTTAAATTTAAATGAATTAAAAGACAGGAACTTTTAGAAATGGCATTCATTAATCTCTCAGCATCCTACATGGTTTTTTACAAAAACAAGCTGCAGGACAGACTTGCCTAAGGGCAGTACTTAATTGACCCTTGTTTTATAGTGTTATGGTACTGAGATGGGCTTTCTTTGTGACTTCAGCATAGACTACCCTATCCTGACTCATACATTTCCACAACTCCCCACTTCCTTCAGAAAGACCATAACTCAAAAACTCTTCTAAGGAAAAATCAGAGAAAGCACTACCTATCATGTAAAGTTGTGCTTCATTTCTTTGTCTTCCACTTATCTCTTATAACCAGTATTCGTGTACCATTTGCGAACACTTTGCAAGCATAAGAATAGTGGCCTAAACAATCAGGGACCATATATATATATATATGTGTATATATATTAAAAACATATATGTTATATATTTATATATATAATATGTTATATATATATAATATAATATATATATATATATATATGACAAGAAGTTTGGAAGTAGACAGCTTCTGGCATCACTTCAGCAGTTCAACAATGTCAGAGCTGGAATCTCTACAATTCTCTTCAACTTTCTGTCTTGGTTATAAAATGGCTGCTGCCACACTTAAGGAAGAAAGTGGAACTAGGTATTTTACTAAACACATCTGTCCCTTTTATAAAAAAGAAAAAGATTTCCCAGAAGATACTCTGGATATAAAGCCTTGCCTTTCTGGTGTCTGGGAACAACCAGCGCTTAGTCATATGACCACCAGAGATGCAAAGTAGTCTGAGAAAGCAGGAAACCACTTTCCAATAATGATTGTCACCTAGGACTGGGCACACTGTCCCCATAAAGGTGAAAATAAATGCTGAGTAAACAACTAACCATTTTAGCCAATTACAGTGTCTTAAGCAAAAAAACTAACCTTTGATGTTAGTTTTCTAGGGTCTCCTGAATAGGTATGCGTTCTTTGCATCCATTCCCTAGTTCTATGATTATTTTCTGATTACCTGTTGGATGTCAGGCATTGGATCAGGTGTCAGGAAGGGGCAGATGATGAGGCTGGAAATGATGATCTAGGCTATGCAGGGTCTATATAAAAGCGTAAATGGAAGGTTTTATG
This sequence comes from Cacajao melanocephalus, assembly GCA_963573385.1. Lineage (NCBI taxonomy): Eukaryota > Metazoa > Chordata > Mammalia > Primates > Pitheciidae > Cacajao > Cacajao melanocephalus. The sequence continues at coordinate 2,362 of CAUYLG010043608.1, forward strand.
AAGTAACATAAAGACATGCCAGATATACCACAGACTTACATTTTTACTTGAGAGTTTCAGTACATTAAACCTGCAAGCTCTTTATGAGTGACCTAGCTTACTATGACACTTATTACAGATTCAAAAATAAAGTTCTGCTGGGTGATATATTTAAATCTTCTGATAGATACAAATCTCAATGACTCAGATGTATAGGAAATATGCTAGAGCTTTTGCTATTTTTCTATGTAAATCTTCCATTCTGCTGAAGTGGCAGAAACTTCATCTCAATGATTTATAGTTCTCTAGGGTTGTGCCTAAGTCCAGGAGGTGGGGAGAGACACCTGAAGGAGGGGAACATTCTGGCCATTGATGGCATCTGTACATGCCAGCATCCATTAGGATGGTATTCTGTCAGCCTGTCTGCTTGTTGAAGACATACCCCTCATTCCCGACCTCGTGGTCCCTTTGGGACAATGCATGGCTTGGGGGCCCCACTACCTGGTGAAGTCATTGTGTATCTTCCCTTCATTATGCAGTTTAACTGACTCTGGGGCTGCTGAGTCCCCTTTGGGCCCATTAGTTACTGTGGTGATTTATTCTGAAGTTCTGCCACCTTCATAGCCTCTGCAGGAAAACTGGGCACAGCCTCCTCCTTCATGTTCTTGAATTCTACAGTTCCATCTGAGGTCTTAGGCAGGAGGGAGAGCATGAGACCTCTCTCTATGAATCCACTTATGTCTCTGCTCTCAAAGCTTCCCCTTTTCTTCTCCCCTGGAAACACTCAGCAGGCTATGTGTTGCTGTCAGCTTTTCTACATATATTTATTGTGACATAGTTTGTCTTCAAGTGTTTTTCATCCCAAATCATTCAAATTCCCATCAGAGTCATTGTCAAAATAGAAGAAACTATGGGAGTATGTGAGAATGTATGCAAAATGCAGGAAGAGGAAAATGAAGCAACCTCATCAAACTGTCCTTCTTCTCCACGTGGGAACCGCCGCATCACCAGGGCAAATCAGAGGACTGTCCCTCCTTTCCACAGTAGCACCACCTGCACTTCTGAGATCTTGCTTCCCCTTGAGATTATCCTTCACTGTCATATGAAAGCAAGTATGTAAATGTACACAATGAGTTGTGGGTAGAGCACATTCTAAGCTAAGGGACAAATAAATTTATAAATTATACCTTGAAGAATGTAACGGGGCTGGCAGGCTAAGATGCTGGAGAGAAGTTGGCCAGACAGATGAAACTCTTAGGCACAGAATACTTTTAGGCACAAGTACACATTGGCATTTGGCATGTTTAAAGAATTATAAGGCCAGGTATGGTGGTTCATGTCTGTAATCCTAGCACTTTGGTAGGCCAAGGCAGGAGAATTGCTTAAGTCCAGGAGTTTGAGATCAGCCTAGGCACATAGCAAAATCCTGTCTCTACAAAAAAAAAAAATTTAAAAGTTAGCTGGGTGTGGTGATACATGTCTGCAGTCTCAGCTACATAGAAGACTGGGGTAGGAGGATTGCCTGGGCCCAGAAGGTCGAGGCTGCAGTGAGCTATGAGCACACGACTGCACTCCAGCCTGTCTCAAAAAAAAGAGAAACACTGTCCCCCCAAAAATTATTATAAGTCATTTCACAGACCATTAATTCTTGTTATATGCAGTAGTTATATTCTGTAAAGTCTCACAAACACTGAATAAGTAAATACTGAACCATTGCTCCAAGGAGAAATATAAGTTTAGGTTCCTGAGAGCCACTGGTCACAACATTTTCATTAACTGGTCAATCCATGCCCTTGTTTTATTTATGTTTCTGCTTAAAAACACCTTATTTAACATATATAGTTGATCCATGAATATTGAACTCACAGTGGACAGCATTATGGCTCATGCCTGAATGAAGCTTATCTAACATGTGTATTTCTCCGTAAGGCACATCACAGCCTCTCTGCACTTAGAAACTCTAGACAGCATTTTGGCGCTGTACTTGCAGGCCATTTTAAACAGCCAAGTCACCAACAAAAAGCACAAAATATGGAAAACATGGTACTAAATAGACCTCAAAAAAGACTATTTTTATAGCATAAGAGCTAAAATTAAAAGGCAGAGTGTCAGCTTGTTTGACTTCGGTGGAAACAGGAGCAGTGGATGACAGATTTTTCATGTGTGCAGGTACATTTCCATGAATGACAGCCAAAGCACCATGAATATTGATTTGAGGGTTAAATAAATTTTAGTGAGTAGGCAAATTTGCAAATTTAGAATCCATGAATAGTAAGTATCAACTATAGCTGGAGCAAAGAATAGGTACTAGTGTGCACAACTGCTCTAGGGTATAAGGCCAGACAGGCCAGAAAACAAGTTATCAAGGGCCTGTGTGTCAAGCTCTTGAGCATACCCTCCCTCAGGGTGGTTGTTTGGAAGAAGCAGCTTGGAGGCAAGACAGTGACATGAGCTGCTGACCGCAAAGATTCAATTCCTGGTATGAGGAACATGGACGCTGCTGGTGACCAATAGGGAGACATTATTTTGAGTTTACCTAATACCATTCAAACATACTCTGACTTCATCAAGATGCTAGGGGAGAAAACTAAAAGAAAGGTCAATATTCCTGTATATGTGGCCATTACGTAAGTAGCACATTCTGCATTTATGAAGGAAATACTGAGAACAGCAGCACAAGCAGAAGTCACAACTACCCATGTGGACCACAGTACTGAACAGTCTTAACAGTGATGACAGTAGTAAAGATGGCAGCTGCCCAGGGTGGACCGCTCAGAAAGCCTGCCACAGGACCGGAGATGACGTGTGGCCCCACGGATTTTTTGGGTTGGGGCTTAAGGGTTTTCTGATATCCCTGTGATTGTTAACTTGTCCTGATTGTCCTCTCCAGACTCAAACCTGGGGAAGGAAAGGATACCCTGTAAACCATCATGAATCAGCAACTTCTGCAGAACTTTTTAGGGGTTGCCATTTGCCACTTGACATCACAGTCAATACATTTTAAGGCTTTTTAATTCCTGGAAAAAGTTATTTTTTCCTGGAAAACAACTGTTTCCTATAAGGTTCATTATGCTTTAATTTTAAGCCAAAAAAAAAATGCCAGCTAAAGCTGTATCATTTTTGGAAATAGATTTCCATTTTCAAATCTTAGGTATCTAATTTTAACAACTCTACATTTCAAAGTATTTCTCTGTAACCTAAAAAAGCTGTAGGTGCTATCTTAAGTCTCTTTATTTCTGGAATTCTGTAATTTCTAGTCTTTGAAGCTTAGAACTTTTGACAAAGTCCACATCACATTTGAAACAACCATTGAAATCCTGAGTCTATAATTTTCATCGACAGATGAGAATGGATTCTCTCATGAAGCTTCATAGAATTTAGCCTGAACTTTGTAATGGCTGGAGGCTATTGAAAAAATGTACTGCTGGACTTTTGAAGAGGTAGACATAGAATATTGCCAAACTGGCTGAAAGAAATTTGTATTAATAGGTAGGAAGTGATGACAGCCTAGGGAAAAATGGAAAAGAGGGATGGAAAGCCCTTCCCAAAGCATCCACTCAAATGAAATAGCCTCTGAATGCAGAAAATTCAGAACTCTTGGCTGATTTGACTCAGGATCTTAACATCAGAGCCCACCCCTTCTCACTGCAGGACACATTCCCTGAGCATGGAGCAGAGGGAGCGGCCAAGCCTGGACTCAGTCTTTGGCTAAACTGGAAGACAGACAAGAAGGGCCGGTTTAGGTGAGAACAAAGTAACTAGAGATGGTAGGAAAGAAGCCAATCAAAATAATCTTTTCTTAGATTCACAAATGGATAACCTAATATGTTTTTATCAGCTAAAAGCAAAAGCTAGACATGGTAGTTAATTGTGCACAAGAGTTCAAAATGTAGTGGGGAGGTTCTTGAGCTACCTGCTGTCTTGAAAGAAAATGACCAAGAAATTGGCCTTTTGGACATATCCCACAGCAGCAACACTGACACAGTCACACTCCAGTGAAGGGGCTTGAGGTAGCCTCTCCTCTGTAAAGCAGAGCAAAGATGGGTATATCAGGTCCCTGTCCTATTGCTGGAACATACTTGACAGATAAAGTTATGCAAGTAAAAGTAGCAATTACAAACATGGGGAAAAAATAAAAGCTAATGCCTGAAACTCTATGTAATACAGAATAGAAGCCAGAGCCTGCTTCAGATAATATGTGTCTTATATTACCGCAGCTGAATTTTCAAAAGGATTTCAATGTGTATTTTATAAGTGAGAACCTAGACTCCACCTTACAAAAATTCCAGTTAGACAACCACATTCCTGAGACCATCTCATTTTGAAGGGGGAAGGAAGGGGTTGAATTAATGAAATGAATCATATAATGATGCAATTTTATTCTTTCTTTGACACAGACTTAACAAAAATTTTTTTAAATTTTTAATTGACACATAATTATACATATTTGTGAGGTACACGTAATATTTAGATACATGTATACAATGTATAATGATCAAATCAGGATAATTGGCATATCTGTCACCTCAAATGTTTTTCGTGTTGGGAACATTCAAAATCCTCTGTTCTAGCAATTTTGAAATATATGATAAATTATTGTGATTATATTCACCCTATTTACTATCAAACACAAGAACTTACTTCTTTGATCTAACTATGATTTTTTTTTACTTAACCAGCAAACATTTTATTTGCTCATAATTTTTATGAGTCAATATTTTGAACAAGGCTCAGTTAGGGGGTTCTTCCATTGCAGGTAGTATTGACTGAGATCATTCCCTAGGCTGCATTTAGTTGGTGAGTGGATTATACTGAAAGTCCAAGAAGTTCTCACTCACAAGTCTAGTGCCCCAGTACACTTCTGTATACCTTTCTCTCTCTCCAAGTAACTAGCTTCAGATTATTTGCAGCATTAGAAAATATCAGAAAACCACCACAGGGAGCAGCAGTAGCTCTGAAGCCACTAGCTTCCAAAAGGAAATAGTCTAAAAGGGAGCTGCCAGTCCCTCAAAGCCCAGCCTCAGATATTTTGTAACAACCCTTGTTCCATGTTCTACTGATTAAAACCAGTTACAAGACTAGCTCAGATTCAAAGAACAGAGAAATACACATCAGCTCTTGATAAGAGCTACAACAAAGAACTTGCAGCCACTTTTTTTTCCCCTTAAAACTGCATTTATTTCTAGTACTGATTGGATCTATGTTTATTTATATATATACTTTAAGTTCCGGGATACATGTGCAGAATATGCACATTCATTACATAGGTATACACGTGCCATAGTGGTTTGCTGCACCCATCAACCCATCATCTACATTAGGTATTTCTCCTAATGCTATCCCTCCCCTGGGCCCAAACCCCGTGACAGGCCCCAGTGTGTGATGTTCCCCTCCCTGTGTCCAACACCCACTTATGAGTAAGAATATGCAGTGTTTGGTTTTCTGTTCCTGTGTCAGTTTGCTGAGAATGATGGTTTCCAGCTTCATCTACATGCCTGCAAAGGATGTGAACTCATCCTTTTTTATGGCTGCATAGAATTCCATGGTGTATATGTGCCACATTTTCTTTATCCAGTCTGTCACTGATGAGCATTTGGATTGGTTCCAAGTCTTTGCTATAGTGAATAGTGCTGCAATAAACATACATGTACATGTGTTTTCATAGTAGAATGATTTATAATTATTTGGGTATATACCTAGTAATAGGATTGCTGGGTCAAATGATATTTCTGGTTCTAGAACCTTGAGGAATTGCCACACTGTCTTTGAAAATGGTTGAACTAATTTACCATCCCATCAACAGTGTGAAAGTGTTTCTATGTCTCCACATCCTCTCCAGCACCTGTTGTTTCCTGAATTTTTAATGATCACCATTCTAACTGGCATGAGATGGTATCTCATTGTGGTTTTGATTTGCATTCCACTAGTGACCAGTGGTGATGACCTTTTTCCATACATTTGTTGACCGCATAAATGTCTTCTTTTGAGAAGTGTCTGTTCACATTCTTTGCCCATTTTTTGATAGGGTTGTTTGGTTTTTTTCTTGTAAATTTGTTTATGTTCTTTGTAGATTCTGGATATTAGCCATTTGTCAGATGGATAGATTGTAAAAATTTTCTCCCATTCTGCAGGTTGCCTCTTCACTCTGATGATAGTTTCTTTTGCTGTGCAGAAGTTCTTTAGTTTAACTGGATCCCATTTGTCAATTTTGGCTTTTGTTGCCATTGCTTTTAGTGTTTTAGGCATGAAATTTTTGCCCATGTCTATGTCCTGAATGGTATTGACTAGGTTTTCTCTTAGGGTTTTATGGTTTGAGGTCTTTAATCCATCTTCAGTTAATTTTTGTATAAGGTGTAAGGAAGGAGTCTAGTTTCAGTTTTCTACATATGGCTAGCCAGTTTTCCCAACACCATTTATTAAATAGCGAATCATTTCCTCATTGCTTTTGTCAGGTTTGTCCAAGATAAGATGGTTGTAGACATGTGGCATTATTTCTGAAGACTCCATTCTGTTCCATTGGTCTATACACCTATTTTGGTACCAATACCATATTGTTTTGGTTACTGTAATACTGTAGCATAGTTTGAAGACAGGTAGCATAATGCCTCCAGCTTTGTTCTTTTTGCTTAGGATTGTCTTGGCTATATGAGCTCTTTTTTGGTTTCATATGAAATTTAAAGCAGCTTTTTCTAATTCTGTGAAGAAAGTCAATGGTAGCTTGGTGAGGATAGCATTAAATCTATAAATTACTCTGAGCAGTATGGCCATTTACATGATATTGATTCTTCCTATCCATGAGCATGGAATGTTTTTCCAATTGTTTGTGTCCTCTCTTATTTCCTTGAGCAGTGGTTTGCAGTTCTTCTTGAAGAGGTTCTTCACATCCCTTATAAGTTGTATTCCTAGGTATTTTATTCTTTGTAGGAATTGTGAATGCGAGTTCACTCATTTGGCTCCCTATGTTTCTATTATTGGTGTAAGGAATGCTTTTGATTTTTGTACATTGATTTTGTATCTTGAGACTTTGATGAAGTTGCTTATCAGCACAAGATTTTGGGCTGAGATGATGGGGTTTTGTAAATGTACAATCATGTTATCTGCAAAGAGAGACAATTTGGCTTATCTTCTTCCTATTTGAGTGCCATTTTTATATTGATTCTTCCTAACCATGAGCATGGAATGTTTCTCCATCTGTTTGTGTCCTCTCTTATTTCCTTGAGCAGTGGTTTGTAGTACTCCCTGAAGATGTCCTTTACATCCTTTGTTAGTTGTATTCCTAGGTATTTTATTCTCTTTTAGCAATTGTGAATGGGAGTTTGTTCTTGATTTGGCCCACTGTTAGTCTGTTATTGCTGTACAGGAATGCTTGTGACTTCTGCACATTGATTTTGTATCCTGAGACAGCTGAAATTGCTTATCACTTTAAGGAGATTTTGGAGTTTGCCGGAGTTGCTTATCAGTTTAAAGAGATGATGGGGTCTTCTAAATATACAGTCATGTCTGCAAATAGAGACAATTTGACACTCTCCTTTCGTAATTGAATACGCTTTATTTCTTTTTCTTGCCTGATTGCTTTGGCTAGAACTTCCAATATTATATTGAATAGGAATGATGAGAGACGGCATCCTTGTCTAGTGCCAGATTTCAAAGGGAATGTTTCTAGTTTTTGCCCATTCAGTATGATACTGGTTGTGGGTTTGTCATCAATAGCTTTTATTGTTTTGAGATACGGTCCATCAACACCTAGTTTAGTGAGAGTTTTTAGTGTAAAGTGCTGTTGAATTTTGTCGAAGGCCTTCTCTGCATCAATTGAGATAATCATGTGGTTTTTGTCTTTGGTTCTGTTTATGTGGTGGATTACGTTTATAGACTTGCATATACTGAACCAGGCTTGCATCCCTGGGATGAAGCCTACTTGATCGTGTTGGATAAGCTTTTCGATGTGCTGTTGCAATTGGTTTGCCAATATTTTACTGAAGATTTTTGCATCTATGTTCATCATGGATATTGGTCTTACATTTTCTTTTTTGGTTGAGTCTCTGCTGGGTTTTGGTATCAGGATAATGTTGGTCTCATAAAATGATTTGAGAAGGATTCCCTCTTTTTGGATTGTTTGGAATAGTTTCAGAAGGAGTGCTACCAGCTCCACTTTGTATGTCTGTTAGAATTTGGCTGTGAACCCATGTGGACCTGGACTTTTTTTCATTGGTAGGCTTTTAATTGCTGCCTCATCTTCAGCCCTTGTTTTTGGTCTATTCAGGGATTCAACTTCTTCCTGGTTTAGGCTTGGGAAGTTGCAAGTGTCCAGGAATTTATCCATTTCTTTCAGGTTTACTGGTTTATGTGCATAGGTTGTTTGTAGTAATCTCTGATGGTAGATCGTATTTCTGTGGAATTGGTGTTGATATCCCCTTTATCATTTTTTATTGCATCTATTTTGATTCTTCTCTCTTTTCTTTTTTATTAACCTGGCTAGTGTTCTATTTTGTTGATCTTTTCAAAAAACCGGCTCCTGGATTTATTGATTTTTGAAGGGATTTTTGTGTCTCTGTCTCCTTCAGTTGTGCTCTAGTCTTAGTTATTTCTTGTCTTCTGCTAGCTTTTGAGTTTTTTTTTTTTATCTTGCTCCTCTAGCTCTTTCAATTTTGATGATAGGGTGTCAATTTTAGATCTTTGCTTGCTTCTCATATGGGCATTTATTACTATAAATTTTCCTCTAGACACTGCTTTAAATGTGTCCCAGAGATTCTGGTACTTTGTGTCTTTGTTCTCACTGGTTTCGAAGAACATCTTTATCTCTGCCTTCATTTCATTGTTTATCCAGTCAACATTCAGGTGCCAGTTGTTCAATTTCCATGAAGTTGTGTAGTTCTAAGTTACTGTTCTTAATCCTGAGCTCTAATTTGATTGCACTATGGTCTGAGAGACTGTTTGTTATGATTTCCGTTCTTTTGCATTTGCTGAGGAGTGATTTACTTCCAATTGTGTGGTCAATTTTAGAGTAGGTGTGATATGGTGCTGAGAAAAATGTATATCCTGTGTATTTGGGATGGAGAGTTCAGTGGATGTCTATTAGGTCCACTTGGTCCAGATCTAATTTCAAGTCCTGGATATCCTTGTTAATTTTCTGTCTCATTGAGCTAATATTGAGAGTGGAGCATTAAAGTCTCCCACCATTATTGTATGGGAGTCTAAGTCTCTTCGTAGGTTGTTAAGAACTTGTTTTATGTACCTGGGTACTCCTGTATTGGGTGCATATATATTTAGGATCATTAGCTCATCTTGTTGCATTGATTCTTTTACCATTATGTAATGCTCTTGTCCTTTTGATCTTTGCTGGTTTAAAGTCCATTTTATCAGAGACTAGGATTGCAACCCCTGCTTTTTTTTTTTTTTTTTTTTTTTTTGCTCTCCATTTGCTTGGTAAATCTTCCTTCATCCCTTTATTTTGAGCTTATGTGTGTCCTTGCACGTGAAATGGGTTTCCTGAATGCAGCCCACCAATGAGTTTTGACTTTATCCAATTTGCCATTCTGTGTCTTTTGATTGGGGCATTTAGCCCATTTATATTTAAGGTTAATATTGTTATGTGTGAATTTGATCCTGCCACTTTGTTGCTAGCCGATTGTTTTGCGCATTTCTTCATTACGTCGATGGTCTTTACCATTTGGTATGTTTTTGGAGTGGCTGGTACTGGTTGTTCCTTTCCAGGTTTAGTGCTTCTTTCAGGAGCTCTTGTAAGGTAGGCCTGGTGGTGACTAAATCTCTCAGCAATTGCTTGACTGTAAAGGATTTTATTTCTCCTTCCCTTATGAAGCTTAGTTTGGCTGGCTATGAAATTCTAGGCTGAAAGTTCTTTTCTTTAAGGATGTTGAATATTGGCCCCCACTCTTTTCTGGCTTTTAGGGTTTCTGCTGAGAGATCCGCTGTGAGTCTGATGGGCTTTCCTTTGTGGGTAACCCAACCTTACTCTCTGGCTGCCCCTAGCATTTTTTCCTTCATTTCGACCCTGGTGAATCTGACGATTATGTGCGTTGGGGTTGCTCGTCTTGAGGAATATCTTTGTGGTGTTCTCTGTATTTCCTGGACTTGAATGTTGGCCTGCCTTGCTAGGTTGGGGAAGTTCTCCTGGATAATATCCTGAAGAGTATTTTCCTGCTTGGATTCATTCCCTCCATCACATTCAGGTGCACCTATCAAACATAGATTAGGTCTTTTCACATACTCCCATATTTCTTGAAGGATTTTTTCATTTCTTTTCACTTTTTTCTCTAATCTTGCCTTCGTGTTTTATTTCATTGAGTTGATCTTCAATCTCTGATATCCTTTCTTCTGCTTGGTTGATTCAGGTATTGAAACTTGGGTATGCTTCATGAAGTTCTTATGCTGTGTTTTTCAGCTCCATCAAGTCATTAATGTCCTTCTCTAGGCTGGTTATTCTAGTTAGTATTTCCTCTAATGGTTTTTCAAGGTTCTTAGTTTCTTTGCATTGGATTAGAACATGTTCCTTCAGCTCAGAGAAGTTTGTTATTACCCACCTTCTGAAGCCAGCTTCTGTCAATTCATCAGACTCATTCTCCATCCAGCTTTGTTTCCTTGCTGGTGAGGAGTTGTGATCCCTTGGAGGAGGAGAGGCATTCTGGCTTTTGGTGTTTTCATCCTTTTTGCACTGGTTTCTTCCCATCTTCGTGGATTTATCTACCTGTTGTCTTTGTAGTTGGTGTCTTTCTGATGGGGTTTCTGAGAGCATGTCCTTTTTGTTGATGTTGAATCTATTTCTTTCTGTTTTATTGTTTTCCTTCTAACAGTCATGCCCCTCTGCTGCAGAAATGCTGGAGGTCCACTCCAGACCCTGCTTGCCTGGGAATCACCTTTGGGGGCTGCAGAACAGTAAGGGTTGCTGCCAGTTTCTTCTTCTGTTATCTTCATCCCAGAAGGGTACCCACCAGATGTCAGCCAGAACTCTCCTTTATGAGGTGCCTCTTTGGATATATGGGGGTTGGTCAGCCACTTGAGGAGGCAGTCTGCTGGGAACTCCATTGTTTCATTCAGAGCTGCTGGGCGGGTATGTTTAAGTCTGCTGTAGCAGAAATCATAACCACTTCTTTTCCCAGGTGGTCTGTCCTGGGAACGTGTGGCTTCATTTACAAGTTCCTGATGTACTGCTGCCTTTTTTCAGAGATGCCCTGCCCAGCAAGGAGGAGGTCTAGTCACAGTCTGCCAGCAGAGGCATTGCTCAGCTGCTGCAGACTCTGCTCAGGTGCTACGTAAACTTCCTTGCAGTTTTGTGTACAGAGGTATAGTTAGAACTGCCTCAGTAATGGCGGTCTGCCTCAATAATGGCAGACAGCCTCAATAATGGTGGATTGCCTCGGTAATGGTGGACTTCCTCAGTAATGGCAGACTGCCTCAGTAGTGGTGGACTACCTTGGTAATGGCAGATGCCCTTCCCCCCACAGATCTGGACCATCCTGGGTCCAGCTCCACTTGCTGCAAAACTCTCAATCCAGAGCATTTCAGATTACTGGTCTTTGTGGGGGTGGGACCCACTGAGCCAGATCACCTGGCTCTCTGCTTTCAGCCCCCTCTTTTTCAGTTGAATGGGTGGCTCTGTCTCCCAGGTGTTCCAGGCACCAGTTTAAATGGCCACCTAGATTTGCATGAGTTTTTGTGGAGACACCTGTGGCACTAGATGAAACAGCTATGCTGGAAACTCATGGTGCTTTTTGGCCTGGGAATCTCTTGGTCTGTGGATGGTAACAACTGTGAGAGAAGCAGAGTATCTGAACCGGAGTGATGGAATGGATGGAAAAGCCCTGATGGCCTCCTTTGGGTAGAGAGGGGGGTGCTCCAGGAACTGCACTTCCCAGGTAAGGCAGTGCCCTACCCTGCCTCAGCTCACCCTTCTTGGGCTATAATCACTTTGCAAACAGTCCCATTGAGATGCATCTGGTGCCTCATTTGGAAATGCAGTGATCACTCACCCTCTGCATTGCTCTCACTGGGAACTGCATTCCAGAGCTGTTCTATTTGGCCGTTTTGGATCTCTATCAATCATATGGTTTTTGTCGTTGGTTCTGCTTACGTGATGGTTTACGTTTATTGATTTGCATGTGTTGAACCAGCCTTGCATCTCAGGGTTAAAGCTGACTTGATTGTGGTGGATAAGCTATTTGATGTGCTGCTGGATTTGGTTTACCAGTATTTTATTGAGGATTTTCACATGGATGTCCATCAGATATACTGGCCTGAAATTTTCTTTTTTTGTTGTGTCTCTGCCACGTTTTGGTATCAGGATGATTCTGCCCTCATAAAATGAGTTAGGGAGGAGTCCCTCTTTTGCTATTGTTTGGAATATTTTCAGGAAGAATGGTACTAGCTCTTCTTTGTAACTCTAGTATAATTCAGCTGTGAATCCATCTTGTCCTGGGCTTTTATTGGTAGGTAGGCTATTAATTACTACTTCAATTTCAGAACTTGTTATTGATCTATTCAGGGATTTGACTTCTTCCTGGTTTAGTCTTGGGAGGGTGTATGTGTCCAGGAATGTATCCATTTCTTCTGGATTTTCTAATTTATTGGCATAGAGGTGTTTATAGTATTCACTGATGATAGTTGGTACCTCTGTGGGATCAGTGGTAATATCCCCTTCGTCATTTTTTATTCTATTTGATTCTTCTCTTTTTCCTTTATTAATATTACTAGCATTCTACCTATTTTGTTAATCTTTTCAAAAGACCAGCTCCTGGATTCATTGATTTTTTGAAAGATTTTTGTGTCTATTTCCTTCCATTCTGCTCTGATATTAGTTATTTCTTGTCTTCTGCTAGCTTTTGAATTTGTTCACTGTTGCTTTTCTAGTTCTTTTAATTGTGATGTTAGGGTGTTGATTTTATCTTTCCCACTTACTCCTGTGGGCATTTAGTGCTATAAATTTCCCTCTTAACACTGCTTTAGCTGTGTCTCAGAGATTCTGGTATGTTGTGTCTTTGTTTTCATTGGTGTCAAATAACTTATTTACTTCTCCCATAATTTTGTTATTTACCCTGTAGTCATTCAGGAGCAGGTTGTTTGATTTCCATGTAGTTGGGTGGTTTTGAGTGAGTTTCTTAATCCTGAGTCCTAATTTGGTAGCACTGTGGTCTGAGAGACTGTTTGTTATGATTTTTATTCTTTTGCATTTGCTGAGAAAGGTTTAACTTCCAATTTGTGGTTAATTTTAGAGTAAGTGTGATGTGGTGCTGAGCAGAATGTATATTCTGTTGATTTGGGATGGAGAGTTCAGTAGATGTCTACTATGTCCGCTTGGTCCAGAGCTGAGTTCAAGTCCTGGATATCCTTGTTAATTTTCTGTCTTGTTGATCTAATATTGACAGTGGAATGTTAAAGTCTCCCACTATTATTGTGTGGGAGTCTAAGTCTCTTTGTAGGTCTCTAAGAACTTGCTTTATGAATCTGGGTGCTCCTGTATTGGTGCATATATATTTAGGATACTTAGTTCTTGTTTCAGTGATCTCTTTACCGTTAGGTAATGCTGTTCTTTGTCTCTTTTGATCTTTGTTGGTTCAAGTTTTATCAAAGACTAGGATTGCAACCCCTGCTACTTTTTGCTTTCCATTTGCTTGGTAAATGTTCCTCCATCACTTTAGTTTGAGCCTATGTGTGTCTCTGCATGTGAAATGGGTCTCCTGAATATGGCACCCTGATGGGTCTTGACTGTATCCAATTTGCCAGTCTGTGTCTTTTAATTGGGGCATTTAGCTTGTTTATATTTAAAGTTAATATTGCTATGTGTGAATTTGATCCTGCCATTATGTTAGCTGGTTATTTTGCCCATTAGTTGATGCAGTTTTTTCATAGTGACAATGGTCTTTACAATTTAGTATGTTTTTGCAGTGGCTGATACTGGTTGTTCCTTTCCACATTTAGCGTTTCTTTCTTCAGGAGTTCTTGTAAGGCAAGCCTGGTAATGACAAAATCTCTCAGCATTTGCTTGTCTGTAAAGGATTTTATTTCTCCTTTGCTTATGAAGCTTACTTTGACTGGATATGAAATTCTGGGTTGAAAATTCTTTTCTTTAAGAATGCTGAATATTGGCCCCCTCTCGTTTCTGGCTTCTAGGGTTTCTGAGAGATTCCTTGTTAGTCTGATGGGCTTTTCTTTGTGGGTAACCCCATCTTTCTCTCTGGCTGCCCTTAACATTTTTTCCTTCATTTCAACCTTGGTGAATCTGATAATTAGGTGTCTTGGGGTTGATCTTTTCGAGGAGTATTTTTGTAGTGTTCTCTGTATTTCCTCTATTTGAATGTTGGCCTGTCTTGCTAGGTTGGGAAATTCTCCTGGATAATATCCTGAAGAGTGTTTTTCAACTTTGTTCCATTCTTCCCATCATTTTCAGGTACATCAATTAAACATAGATTTGGTATTTTCACACAGTCTCATATTTATTGGAGTCTTTGTTCATTCCTTTCATTCTTTTTCTCTAATCTTGTCTCACACTTTATTTCACTAAGTTGATCTTCAATCTCTGATATCCTTTCTTCCACTTGATCTATTCAGCTATTGATACTTGTGTATGCGTCACGAAATTCTCATGCTGTGTTTTTCAGCTCCATCAGTTCATTTATGTTGTTCTCTAAACTGGCTATTCTAGTTAACAATTCCTCTTACCTTTTTTTCAAGGCTCTTAGTTTCCTTGCATTGGATTAGAACACGCTCCTTTAACTTGGAGGAGTTTGTTATTACTCACCTTCTGAAGCATACTTATGTCAATTCATCAATCTCATTCTCCATCCAGTTTTGTTCCCTTCCTGGCAAGGAGTTGGGATCCTTTGGAGGAGAAGAGACATTCCAGTTTTTGGAATTTTCAGCCTTTTGGCACTGGTCTTTCCTCATCTTCGTGGATTTATCTACCTTTGGTCTTTGATGTTGGTACCTTTGGATGGGGTTTCTGTGTGCACGTCCTTTTCATAGATGTTGATGCCATTCCTTTCTGTTTGTTAGTTTTCCTTCTGACAGTCAGGACCCTCTCCGGCATGTGGGCTGGAGTTCACTGGAGGTCCACTCCAGACCCTGTTTACTGCGTATCACCAGCAGAGGCTGCAGAACAGCAAAGATTGCTACCTGTTCCTTCTTCTGGAAGCTTCATCCCAGAAAGGCACCTGCCAGATGCCAGCCAGTGCTCTCCTCTATGAGGTGTCTGTTGTTCCCTGCTGAAAGGTCTCCCAGTCAGGAGGCATGGGGGTCAGGGACTCACTTGAGGAGGCAGTCTGTCCCTTAGCTGAGTTCAAGTGCTATGCGGGATATCTGCTGCTCTCTTCAGAGCCAGTAGGCAGGAGCATTTAAGTCTGCTGAAGCTACACTCACAGCCCTCCCTTACCCCAGGTGCTCTGTCCCAGGGAGATGGGAGTTTTATATATAAGCTCCTGATTGTGGCTGATGCCTTTCTTTCAGAGATTCCCTGACCAGAAAGGAGGAATCTAGAGAGGCAGTATGGCTACAGCAGCTTTGCCGAGCTGTGGTGGCCTCCACCCAGTTTGAACTTCTTGGCAGCTTTGTTTACACTGTGAGGGAAAACTGCCTACTCAAGCCTCAGTAATGGCAGATGCCCCTTCCCCCACCAATCTCAGGTGTCCCAGATCAACTTCAGACTGCTGTCCTGGCAGTGAGAATTTCAAACCAGTGGATCTTAGCTTGCTGGGCTCTGTAGCGGTGGGGTCTGCTGAGCTAGACCATTTGTCTCCCTGGCTTCAGCCCCCTTTCCAGGGGAGTGAACAATCTGTCTCAGTGGCATTCCAGGTGCCACTGGAGTATGAAAAAGAACTCCTGCTGCTAGTTCAGTGTCTGCCCAAACAGCTGCCCAGTTTTGTACCTTGAAACCAAGGGCCCTGGTGGTATAGGCACCTGAGGGAATCTCCTGGTCTGTGGGTTACAAAGACCGTGGGGAAAGCATAGTATTTGGGCCAGAACACACTGTTTTCATGGCTCAGTCCCTCATGGCTTAGTCCCTCACACCTTCCCTTGGCTAGGGAAGGGAGTTCCCTGACCACTTGCACTTCCTGGGTGTGGCATCACCCTACCCTGCTTCTGTTCACCCTCCATGGGCTGCACCCACTGTCTAACCAGTCCCAATGACATGAGCTGGGTACCTCTGTTGGAAATCACCCATCTTCTGTGTTGATCTCGCTGGGAGATGCAGATCAGAGCCATTCCTATTCAGCCATCTTGCCAGCCACCTCCTCTAACTATAGTTTTATACCCATTAACCAACCCCTCCCTGTAGAAATCCCTGAAATATAAAAAGTACTGGAATAAGCACATATGTATACTTTTTGTTATAAAGATATTTCATAGATATCAACAGATTATTTCAAAAGAGTTCATAATGCAAAAGGGTAACAACAATCCCTCATGATTGTGGCAGGTAAGTTAGTGAACCACCATCTCCAAAAAAATTAATAAGGGGAGTCAGTGTTTTAGGGAACTGAGATAACCAGATAGAGGTGATCCTGTGAATGTGAGAAAACTACGTTTGGTGGCTCACTGGTTAGCATTTTGTCAACTAGTAATCCAGTGTTGAACTACCAAGAGAGTAGAATCTCAGCTAATCTAGAGAGGTCTACTGAGAGCAGAGATTTGTGTAAGGATCACATTAGGAACCTAGTTCATAATTCAAGAGGATAAGATCTGTACAAATTAAAGTGCTAATAAGTAGAATCTCAAGATCTCTCATTGTAGAAAAGAATGAAAGCCCTGACAGTGATTTAAACCAGCTGAATTTTCAAAAGGATTCTAATGTATACTTTATAAGTGAGAACCTGGATTCAGCCTTACAAAAATTCCAGTTAGACAACCACATCCCTCGAATCATCTCATTTTGAGGGGGAAGGAAGGGGTTGAATTAATGAAATAAATCATATAGTGATGCGTCATTGCTCTGCTCTACAGAGGAGAGGCCACCTCAAGCCCACTCACTGGGGTGTGGCTGTGTCCATGATGCTGCCATGTGATCTGTACAAAAGGCCAATTTCTTGGTCATTTTCTTTCAAAATATCAGATAGCTCGAGAAGATTGGCTTTTTTGCAGCCACATGGATGCAAATGAAAACATCTTTTCTTGTTACGAAGACAGACACCTTATAGGTAATCAATAAGTGATGAGACGACGGTGGCAGTGGTGGTGTCATTTATTTAAAGAGGAATAAGAGTGGGTGAATCAATTGTTTTCACCTATTAAAAGTCTCCTCACCCCATCCAAATCTTATTCACATCAAATACTTTCTTCACAAAGTCTTCTCACAGAATAACAGAATCAAATATCATTAACACTGAAAAGAATGTTAGACATGATTGACTCAAAAGCTCTTGTTTAAACAGATGTGGAAAGAGATGATGAAATGAACCTTCTCAGAGTTAAAGGCAGGGCTGGACTTCCACATAACTCTTCCTCCTCTGCATTCTTCTAAATCTGTGGTGTTCGCTAGGAAATTGCTCACATTCTCCTTTGTCACACCTTTTCTAACAAGCAGGTGTTTAGGCCTTTTGCTTTCATGTCATCTTGTGTGGTTAAGTCTTATTGTCAATATCTAGATTAGGTTTTCTGACAGCTTTGTTCAGAGCACTGCATAACTGTGTACGAACTTGATTTAATTCCCAGCTCCTGGGGGACACTGCCAAGTGTATGAAACATTTATTTTTTTAACAAGAATGTTTATTCAGAATTCCAGATCTTCAGATATATTTCTATTAGTATGAGTCACTAAACTACTTTGCCAATTATGTGTACTGTAAATGTAAATTTGGACACATCATATTTGATTTTAATAAGACTAAACATCTAATAAAACCAAACATTTTTTAAATCTTCATGACACAATTAGTAGTTGCTAAAATTACAAATTTTCTTCATACATAGAGCTGCTTTCCACCTCACTTCTGTAACACACAAAATTCTTCCCCTCTTCCAAGCAAAGCTAGGGTATGTCTCAGCTGGAAGAGAATTATGACACAGGCCAAATGCTAACATTTTTTTTTTTTTTGAGATGGAGTCTCATTGTGCTCACCCAGGCTGGAGTGCAGTGGCACTATCTCGGCCCACTGCAACCTCCACCTCCTAGGTTCAAGTGATTCTCCTGCCTCAGCCTCCTGAGTAGGTGGGATTACAGCCATGAGCCACCATGCCCGACTAATTTTTTTTTTTTTTTGTATTTTTAGTAGAGACAGGGTTTCACCATGTTGGTCAGGCTGACCTTGAACTCCTAACCTCAAATGATCCCCCTGCTTTGGCCTCCCAAAAAGCTAGGATTACAGATGTGAGCCACCCGCCCAGCCAAAATGCTAACACTTTTTTAAAAAGAGTTTTGCTTTTTTTCCCCAATTATGAATGCAATTGCTCCTGTCTAACAACATGGATTGCTGACCCAGACACCTAGTGAGTAGTCTGGATCAAAAAAGGACCAAGTCTCCATGTTCCCAGACATCAAGAGTCTAAGATACCTTCACTTTTTGACTGAAAGATCATTATTTTCATTCATTCAGTCAGTTTTTCAACAAATAATTACTATGCAGAATGCTTTTATTCTCATTTTAGAGTTGAAAGTAACATTAGCAGGTATAAATTATACAAAACTTTAGTTCCATAGAAATAAGAACTTCCCAAAATTCAGAGGTATCCAAAAAATCAAATGGTCATATTCCAACACAACTAAATAGAGGGATATTCTGCAAACCACCAATCTGACCCTTCAAAAAGATCAACGTCAGGAAAGAAAAAAAAATACGCAGAAAAACTGTTCTAAATTAAAGGAAACTACAATAGCTAGATTAACTACAAACTAGACTAAAGGATCTACAATACAAAATATTTTACTGAATCCTGGCTTTTAAAAAAGTGCTATAAAGGGCATTATTGGGACAATTAGAGAAATGTGAACATAGACTTACAAATCACATTAGATACTAGAAATATATCAGTGTTATATTTTCTAACATTAATAAAGAGTAATTGGGTCATCCAAGGTTCCTGGTGGGAGACAGGATTAGAACACAGCAGTTTGTCTCCAGGGCCATCTTAATAGCTTCCAGTCACTGAAGGTGTTTAAACAAACACTATCATCACCTGGTAATGATTATAAGGTAAGATTCAAACAATGAATAGGATGGAGGTGAAGGGATAAGCTCTTCAAAAATGTTAATATTGTAAAAGACACTTCCCCCTCCCCCACAGGAAAAAAAAACAGGAAACCGTCCTAGCTTAAAGAGAAATAAGAAAGTTGGGCACAGTGGCTCATGCCTGTAATCCCAGCACTTTGGGAGGCGTAGGCAGGTGGATTACCTGAGGTCAGGAGTTCGAAACCAGCCTGGCCAACATGGTGAAATCCCATTTCTACTAAAAATACAAAAATTAGCCAGGAGTGGTGGCAGGTGCCTGTAATCCCAGCTACTCGGGAGGCTGAAGCAGAAGAATTGTTTGACCCCAGGAGGTGAAGTTTGCAGTGAGCCAAGATCACACCATTGCACTCCAGCCTGGGCAAAACAGTGAAACTCCGCCTCAAAAAGGAAAGGAAAGGAAAGGAAAAAGGAAAAAGGAAAAAGGAAAAGGAAAGGAAAAAGGAAAGGAAAAAGGAAAGGAAAAAGGAAAGGAAAGGAAAGGAAAAATGAAAAAAGAAAAGAAAAGAAAAATATGAAACAAGACAAACCCTCAAGCAGTGGATCACGTAATCTTTATGGTCTTGTATCAGGGACCCCACTAGACAGAAGTGATCACACAGCCTTCTGGGTTGGCTGAGACATACTTCCATGTACCTTGATACAAATATTTGCATCAGAATCACAAGGTAAAGGAGTTGCTCTAGAAGTCAAGAAAAACTACTGATACTTGAAATAACTCCCTTAAGATATATATTACTTTCACCCAAACAACTAATGAATCCTTCATTTTATTCCACATTCTTCCGATTAGGTAAGAGCTACACAGACAACACCAGGCACCAGTCTCAAGCAAATCACAATCTAAGTCATTTTCCCACCCACCTTTGGGCACCCCTCTTTGCTGTTTTAAGTACCCCTAAGTAAAATTTATGGGAGACCATTGATTTGGACTCAGTTCTTGCCTTACATCTCAACAGATCAAACCAAAATGGAGTCACTCATGCTAAAATTCCATGTCACCAAATAGAAACTAAGTTGCTTATCTGGCCTTCAAAAAATCAGGAGAGAGATAATAGCCAAATCTCCAAACAGTCCAGTTTTAGCCAGGATGATAAGGAAGTCCCCTCTGCTCTCACTCTTATGAGGAAAGTAACCCGAAATAACTTGTTAACCTATCCTCTTTATACCATGCTGTTTCCTTGCTGCTGCTCAAGCTAACTGATGAAATTCAACTGTTCTGCCATCCAATGGCATACTTCTCAATTATTTAGATGAGATGCTGCCCAATTCATGAATCAGTAATAAAAACCAATTAGATCTTTAAACAAAATGTGTTAAAATTTTGTTTCTTAAAAGTATTAAGCGGCAGTTCTCAGCAAACATTAATTAAGCTGCTTCTGAGAGCCAGACACTCTACCGGGGTTTTAAGGATGCAAAGTTAAGAGTGTTGGTGTAAGCTTTTATATTTTTGAGGCCAACTTTTTTCATTTATCTCCAGAGAAATACACATCTATTTTATTTATTTTTTTCCCTTATTTTCTTTTTTTCAACTGTTATTTTAGAATGAGGCCAGCTTTTGAACACAAAAAAGATTTTTCTAGGCCAGGTACAGTGTCTCAAGTCTGTAATCCCAGCACTTTGGGAGGTCAAGGTGGGTGGATCACCTGAGGTCAGGAGACCAAGACCTCAGCCTGGCCAACATGGTGAAATCCGTCTCTATTGAAAATATAAAAAATTAGCCAGGCATGGTGGCAGGCCCAGGAGGCAGAGTTTGCAGTGAGCCGAGATTGCACCATTGTACTCCAGCCTGGGCAACAAGAGTGAAATTCCATCTCAAAATACACACACACACACACACACACACACACACACACATATATATATATTTTTCCCTTGGTGAGTCTGCCTTTTTAAAGAATTAATATTAAGTTTACTAAAACTACAAATTCAAAAAGTTTTTTCTTAAGCTTTCAAATTAAAACCCCATTATTCTATTTATAATTTGGTAAATTTTAATTTTCACTAAACGGAACTTTGATCCACATTTGGACCCATTTGTAAACACAGTTTATTAACTCCCTTTAATATTGTAAACTAAATTTACAAAAGAAATATATTCAAATTTCTGTGTTCTTCAAATGTCTACCAAGCAAATGTTTCCCAAGTATTTAATTTTAGTAAAGTCTAATAAAATTAAATGTGTGAATATAATTAATCTTACATTCTTTCAAACATTGCCAGGCTATTTGTAAACAGTAAAATTCTGAATGAAAAATTATAAATCCAGCCAGGCACAAAAAGACAAGCTTCACATAGTCTCACTCGTCTGTGGGGGATAAAAATTAAAACAATTGAACTCATGGAGATAGAGAGTAGAAAGATGATTACCAGAGGCTAAGAAGGGTAGTAGGAGGAGGGAGAATGGGGAGGAGGGAGGGTTAATGGGAACAAAAAACTGTTAGAAAGAATAAATAAATGGCCAGGCATAGTGGCTCATGCTTTAATCCCAGCACTTTGGGAGGCCGAGATGGACAGTCTCTACTAAAAATGCAAAAAAGTAGTCAGGCATGGTTGCGCATGCCTGTAATCCCAGCTACTCTGGAGGCTGAGGAAGGAGAATCACTGAACCTGGGAGGCAGAGGTTGCAGTGAGCCCAGATTGCGCCATTGCACTCCAGCCTGGGCAACAAGAGCGAAACTCTGCCTCAAAAAAAAAAAAAAAAAAAGAAAAGAAAGAAAGAAAGAATAAATAAGACTTATTATTTGCTAGCACAACAGGGTGACTATAGTAAAAAGTAATTTAATTGTTCGTTTAAAAATAACTGAAAGTACAATTCAATTGTTTGAAACACAAAGGATAAATGCGTGAAGTAATGAATACCTCATTTACCCTGATGTGATTATTACGCATTGCATGCCTATGTCAAAATATCTCAAGTAATCAATAAATATATACACCTATGATGTACCCACAGAAATTAAAATAAAAACATTTTTTTCTAGAAAAATCCAAAATCAAGTGCATGTTTAAAATTTGGATTAGAAAGTTAATCTAATATGCTACCATACTAAATTATTATAAACATTAACACATTTTAAATACCAAATATACACAGATTTTTATTGTTCTTTCCTTTTTTGTTTGTAAAGGTGGGTTCTTATTCTGTTACCCAGGCTGGAGTCCAATGGCAGCCTAAGACTCCTGGGCTCAAGCAATCCTCCTGCCTCAGCTACCACATAGCTAGGACTCCATGCCCGGCTATTTTTTTTAATTTTTTGTAGAGATGAGGGGGTTCTTACTATGTTGCCCAGGTTGGTCTCGAGCTCCTGACCTCAAGCAATCCTCGTGCTGGGATTACATGCGTGAGCCACCACTGCCTGGCCCAGATTTTTCTACTGATTTTTCTGTCACCAGATGGACAGATTGAGACCCTTTTGCAACTCTTTAACAAGGAGAATTTCATGCTAGTGTCGGACAACTACCCACCCAGATTGCTCATCTACTTGATTTGATATTTATAATAATATACTTCCCATCTCTCAGGCTGTCTTAGGTTTGGAAAAGTTATCTGATGGATTCTGCAAATCTGTGCTGGAGGATCACAACACTGAAATCATGCTGATAACAGAAGAACCTACTCCCTGCATGCTCCAAAGGTCCCTAATTACCTGCTTTTCCACCCTTAGAGCTCAGGACCTCCATTCACCACTACCCCTGACTTCTGCTTCCAAGCTGTCCTGTCCACATAGAAATGGGAATGTCCCTCATAATCTCATAATATTGACGTTGCCAAAAAAGTGTTAATATGTGGTCTCTCTCAAGGATTTGAGCATTGTCTTGGTCAGTTCAGGTTGCTATAACAAATATACCATAGAAGGCTGGGCATAGTGGCTCACACCTTTAGTGCCAGCTACTCAGGAGGCTGAGGCAGAGGATGGCTTGAGCCTAGGAGTTTGAGTCCAGCATGAGCAACATAGTGAGACCCTGCCTCTTAAAAATTATTTATCTAGAGTCTGTAGTGTATGTAACACTACATTGCATGTAACACTTCACATTATAGATATATATATTTTTTTTGAGACAGAGTCTCACTCTATTGGCCAGGCTGGAGTACAGTGGCACGATCATGGCTCACCACAACCTCCGCCTCCCAGGTTCAAGAGATTCTCCTGCCTCAGCCTCCCAAGAGGCTGGGATTATAGGAATGCACCACCACACTCAGCTAATTTTATATTTTTAGTAGAGAGGGGGTTTCGCCATGTTGCCCAGGCTCGTCTCAAACTGCTGACCTCAGGTGATCCACCTGCCTCAGCCTCCCAAGGTGCTGGGCTTACGGATGTGAGCCACCCCGGCAGGCGTAGATACGTAATTTTTAAGAGACAGGGTCTCGCTATGTGTATGTATATGCATGTATACACACATACTAAAGATTGAGTGGCTTAAACAACAATTTATTTCTCACAATTCTAGAGACTGGGAAGTCCAGACCAAGGTGCCCACAGATCCCGTGTCTGGTGAGGGCCCTCTTACTGGTGTGCCAACCTTCTCATAGTATCCTCACTTAAGGCAGAGCAGAGACAGAGGGGAAGAAAGCTTTTATCCATTTCTGGTAAGGGTGCTAATCCTGTTTGTAGGGGCCTCTCCTTTACGACCTAATCACCTCCCAAAGGCCCTCCTACCGCTAAATACCATCATACTGGAGATTAACCTTTAACAAATAAATTTTGGGGGATACAAACTTTCAGTCCATAGCTAGTATCTTAACTGACTGCTCCTCAATAGACATGGCAAACTGACAGCCCATGAGACAACTTAAGTCAAAGACATGTTTATTGGCCCAAACACTGTTGATCCAATGCTATAAAATTAGGATATTTCATAGAGAATCAGGAAATCCCACATCTCTTGAAAACTTAGACCACTGAAATCTCTAAACCACTATTTCCACAAGGCAAAAACTGGTTACAAGTAAACAGCAATTTTCTTCTTGAAAGGACATTGCTCTCCTCTGTTTACCCAGGCCCATCTCCTGCTTCACTCCAACTCTCCTCTCTATTTACACTGCCCTACTGGATCAGGGTTTGAGTTTTTCCATGTTTCTTAAAGAAGGCAAGGTCAGTGGTGGAAATTTCAGGCATCGTAGATATTTTTGATAAAGTTATCAAAGCTGTTAATAATCAGACCACCACTGTCTATTAAAGCTTATATGGGTGAGATCAGCCGCATCACAGTTTTAAAATCCACGCAGTTGCGATTATCACTTTAAGAATGACACATATTATTACTCAAAATATTATGTTGGCTGCAAATATTCTTTGTAGCAAAAAATTAAAGATGAATGAAACTTGAGTATCATCTAATCCAATCTTCTTTTTATCAATGTTTGAATCAAGGCCCAGAACGACAAAGTAACTTGACTAAAGTAACTTATTTTTGTACTTCCTGGTATTTTACTGGGTTTATTCATTTATTCTTAGATTGCTTCAAACAATCCAAGATAACTAGTACTTGAGAAATTAAAAATATGTTGAAAAATGATTTTTTTTTTTTTTGCCTACATTTAGAATAAAAAACAGGGAAGGAAGAGGAAACTCACCAAAGGTAGACACTCATTAGACCTCAAGTTCTGGCCTACCTAAAAATATTTTTAATGTGAGAACTGACGTCAAAGGAGAAATTTAAAAAGCAACATTATCATTATTTTTGGCATGACCTTGAAATATCAACAAATGAATTCTCTACATTTAAGCCTCCAAGCTCCAATTTACGTACTGTCAACAGACCTGCTTAAAGGTAAGATTTGATTTTAATTGATTCAATCTCAGTGACAAATTTGTAGTCTAAAAACATCTTAGCCTGATTTTCACATAATCTAGCCATTAACTTAATTCACTGGCCTTAAACTTATCCTATAGTCCTCATGTGATTGATTGATGTTTATAAATTTGCACGAGTTGGCCAGGTGCAGTGGCTCACACCTGTAATCCTGTACTTTGGGAAGCCAAGACAGGCAGATTGCTTGAGTCCAGGAGTTCTAATGCTAATGATTTAATGCTTTAAAATTAAGATATTTCATAGAGAAGCATCCTTGGCTAAACTCTGTCTCTATAAAAAATACAAAAATTAGGCCAGGTGAGGTGGTTCACGCCTGTAATCCCAGCACTTCGAGAGGCCAAGGTGGGCGGATCACCTGAGGTAGAGAATTCAAGACCAACCTGACAAACATGGATAAACCCCATCTCTACTAAAAATACAAAATTAGCCAGGCATGGTGGCACATGCCTATAATCCCAGCTACTCAGGAAGCTGAGGCAGGAGAATCACTTGAATCTGGGAGGCAGAGGTTGTGGTGAGCCGATATCACGCCACTGCACTTCAGCCTGGGCAACAAGAGTGAAACTCTGTCTCAAAACAAAACAAAACAAAAAATACAAAAATTAGCCAAGCGTGGTGGCTAGCACCTGTAGTCCCAGCTACTCAAGAGACTAAGGTGGGAGCACTGCCTGAGCCCAGGAGGTCAAGGCTCCAGTGAGATGTGATGGCACCACTGCACTCCAGCCTGAGCAACAGAGCAAGAACCTGTCTCAAAACAAACAAACAAAATTGCACCAGTTTACTGATCAGTTTGCCAGTGAGTTATTTGCATTCTAAACTCACACAGAGTTTCTTCCTGCTACTTGACCCTTAGTTCCACCACCTCTCCTTTCTGGGTTTCAACCTTTCTCTCTCTTGGACTGTACACATCAACTCAACTCTTCTACCCAGGAAATTCCTTCCTATGGGATATCAGTTGTAGTGATTCTTTCACTTTTGAAAGAATGCAAGGAAAGGAGGTTTCAGAGACATGAACAAATATATACAAAGGATATCTTATGTGCCAGACAGGAGACCCATGCACTCCCATGTATTATGTCAAACTCTGGGTAGAGAATTAAAGAAATGAAAAATATATCTTAGTAGGATGGTGCAATAAACTTAGTACTATGCAACGTAGAAAAGAAAATGTGTCTCATTTCAAGGCAGAAGAACTTTGTGACTCTCGAGGTGACAAAATCCATGACACTATCTAAAACACTTGGGTCTTAACCACAAGCAGCCTTGCAGCTTCTCTTGTGTTGCTTCCCTGTGCTTGTCATCACCATACTCTATACTTTTCATCTTGCTTCTGCCTGTAGCTGTCTCCAGACTACCTTATAACTCTTTGAGGGCTGGAATTGAGCTCTGCTCTTCCCTCCCCTTCCATAGCACTAAATAGATGCAGTCCTCCATTGAGGCTTGAATAGCTGCTGCAGTCAAAGAAGGTAAAAGGGCATTTTAGTGGAGAAGGTGGGAATAGCAGTCCTAAAGGATCACTCCAATTACCTCACCAAAATTGCTTAATTGAAGTAATAGGTTCTTAACCTAATTAGACTACTCAGGTATATCACAGGAGATGGTTACAGAATCTTTCATTGCTACAAAGCTAAAATAAGTTTTAATGACAATGTTAAACATGTTTCTCAACTCAGGGGTTGCTTTTGTGCAACTCTAAATTTAAATTTCAACTAATTAACTCTACCAGTGCCTTATCTAGGCCTGTTGTCCCTGCTGTTTTTTTTAAAAAGGCTTTTGGAACCACATAAGAATGTTCATAGACTTGTTAATGTTTTGATTATATGAGCTAGATCTGGACTAATCCCTCTTCCCTCATTCTTTTACATTGCCCAGTGGGCACCTAGCTTCAAGCTGGAATAGGTTACCACTCTTTGATTTCAGGTTTGGGAGCTAAAAACTGTAAGATTTAAATCACATGTAATTCTCCTACGTACCACAATTAAATCTAATTATAAAAATGTGTTGATAACACTGTGTCATAAACATCACATAGTTATTTTACAGTTGTAAAGACTTAAAAACAAAAATTCTAAATGGGGGCTTAGATTTGCTGACATTGAGTTTTATTCATTTATCTCAGCCTTTGACATTTGGACTATTTCTTCTCCTAGGAGTTGTATATAGGGACATACAACAGGTAGGACTGTGATAAATTAGAACTGATTTTTTCTATATGCATTTTCTTCTCATTGCAATAGCAAAATATTCATTTGTCCACTGACTCACTCAACAAATATTTTTTGAGCACCTACTGTGTGCCTCCCATTGTGATGATAGTAAGATACTGTGGTGAACAACTGACATGTCTCTGATCTTATGGAGCCTGGAATCAGTTACATTTGAATTGAAATCACAAGAAGAGATATAAATGGGGAATGGTTACATAGAAAGGATAAGAAGGACATTTCAGGGAAACTAAACAGTATAAACAAAGGTCCTATGGCACTTCTTTCAAGAAGACAGCTGATTAGATGTGAAAATCTCATGGAAATACATATGTTGTTCCACATTAAGGCACAGTTGATCTCAAAAAAAAACGACATCTTTATATGCCAAAATTAACAGGGGACTCAAAAGTACAAAAATAAGCAGTTTTTGAAACCACACAGACCTTGAGAGAAATTGGACCAGACATATATTTTAAGGGCTGGTATG
The DNA here is from genome assembly GCA_963573385.1 of Cacajao melanocephalus. NCBI lineage: Eukaryota > Metazoa > Chordata > Mammalia > Primates > Pitheciidae > Cacajao > Cacajao melanocephalus. The sequence continues at coordinate 30,018 of CAUYLG010043608.1, forward strand.
TTCATAACTTTGTGGAAAAAGAATTGAACCCTCAGGCCCCAGATACATCAAGGAGTAGGAATGGGGCATACTGCTTAGCACTAATTGCCCAGAAATGTGCAGAAAAGATTATGAACATTTCCTGGAAATTTTCTCCAGCACGTCAAGGGTTATAGGAAAAAGCAAGCTGACTTCCTGGGGTTTTCAGCAGCAGAGATTCCAACAGCTGTTCTACCACACACTGAGAAGTTTGAATCTTGAGCCTGCACCATATACTGATGCAAAATCAACCACCTTTTTATTGCCCATGCACTATGGGAATCAGGAGCTGAGAACCTAGTGTAAACATTGGTTTGGAAGCAGTGAACTCAGTAGGACTTGGGCAAGGGCAATGGCGAAGCTCTGTCATCAAGAGGCCTCCACAACTTCTGGGGCATGGACAGGACTCCCTCTAAAGGTAACTCCTCCTGAAGATAAACTTTGTAGACCTAAATTATGAAACACATGAAAAAATACAAAACAAAAAGGGAAATTTGGACAAAGAATTTATGTCTGGGAAACTAAAAATATGAGTATTGTTAAACAGATTTTCAAATGAGTATTTTAACTGTACAAAAACAGAAAAGAAAATGCAGGATCTAATTTTTTAGAAGATACAAAATAGGCTGGGCTTGGTGGCTCACACTGTAATCCCAGCACTTCGGGAGGCCGAGGCAGGCAGATCACCTGAGGTCGGGAGTTCAAGACCAGCCTGACCAACATAGAGAAACCCCATCTCTACTAAAAATACAAAATTAGCTGGGCGTGGTGATGCATGCCTATAATCCCAACTACTCGGGAGGCTAAGGCAGGAGAATCGCTTGAACCCAGGAGGTAGAGGTTGCAGTGAGCCAAGATCATGCTACTGTACTCCAGCCCTGGCAACAAGAGTGAAATTTCATCTCAAAAAAAATAAAATAAAGAAGAAGATACAAAATAAATAAGAACTGATTGATTTCAAGTGGAAACTTCTAGAAGTGAAACATGTAGTCAAAATAGAACAATAAGCAGGTTAAACAATAGACTCAGATAAAGAAATAATTCACAATGGGAATATGGATCTGAGGAAATCACTCAGAATACAACAATCGGTAAAGAAGCAGAAAATATGAAAGAGAAGTTAGATGTATGGCAGCTGGAATGAAAGGCCTTGACATGTTTAGCAGCTGCCCTAGAAGAAAAAACTAAAGAGAACTGGGAAGACAACTTTAAGGTAATAGTGGAGAATTTTTCAGATTTAAAGAAAGCTATGAGATGTCATATGAAAATACACAAAATTAAAACAGTAACAAAGTCTTGCCTATACACCTCATTATGAAACTAAAACTGCAGAACCATCCAGAATAAACAGGAAACCTTGGAAGCTATCAGTAAGGAAAGATAGGTTGCCTAAAAAGGAGCAACAATAAGACTGACAGAATGCTTTTCATCATCAACCATAAACGCCAAAGACAAGAGGTGAGTATCTTAAAGGAATGAGAGAAAATAATTGTCAGTCTAAAATTCTATATCCAGTTTAATTACACTCCAAGGAGTTACGGGGAAAAGGCATTTCTGGACCAAGACAATGACATAACTGTCGAGAGACCCTCACTGAAATAAACCTACTGAAGGACACACTTCCACAAAAAGGAAATGAGTAAAGCACAGACAACAAAAAACAAAAAGAGGCAAATGGGACTCAAACTCAAAAGCTTTTGATCAACAGAATGAACAGACATGAAAGGGAGAAAATATTTGCAAACTCTCTATTTGACAGGAGACTAGTATTCAGAGTATGCAAGGAACTCAAACGACTCAATAACAACAACAACAACATAATAATAATCCCATTAAAAAGTGAGCAGAGAACACAAATAGACAGTTTTCAAGAGAAAACTTACAAATGGCCAACAGGTATATAAAAAATTGTTCAACATCACTAATCAGAGAAATGCAAATTAAAACCACAATGAGGTATCACCTTAATCTAGTCAGAATGGCTATTATTAAAGAGTCAAATAGTAACAGATTTTGGCAAGGATGTGGAGAAAAGGGAACTCTTATGCACTGTTTGTGGGAATGTAACTCCTATGGAAAACAAAATGGAGATTTCTCAAAAAACGCTAATCACAAAAATGCTAATGCGGTTATATTAGCATGGAACACAAAAGACTTCAAAGCAAAAACTATTACTAGAGATAAGCAGGGACATTTCTTAATGATAAGAGAAAATTAAAAAATGGGAATAACAAGAAATGAAAAAAGTATGACAATTATGAATATTATGAATCTAATAATAGCTTCAAAATACATGAAATAAAAACAGATCAAACTAAAGAAAAAATTAGACATATCCACTATTAAAACTAGAGATTTTAACATTTTTCTCTCAGTAGCTGATAGACCAACTAGAAAAATCAATATACATATAGAATATTTGAATAAAATTATCAAGCAACTTGACCTAATTGACATTTATAGAAAACTACACCCAATAGCTTCAGAATAACTATTCTTTTCATGAACACATAGAACATTCACCAAGCTATACCATATGCTAGGCTATAGAGTATATCTATAAATTTCAAAAGATTAAAATCTTTAAGAGTATGTTCTCTGAAAAAATGGAATTAAATTAGAAACCAACAACAGCAGATACAAAAGCACCAGACATTAGTAAATTAAATATTACCATTTCACTAAACATATTATACTACACTTTTAACAATTATTGTAATAATTTATGAGTCAAAGGAGAAATCACAAGAGAAAATATAAAATATTACAAATGATAATATAAATAGAACATATCATAATTTGTGGGATGCTATTAAAATAGTTCTTAGAACACTACTTAACAGTAAAAAGAAAAAAAACTACTGATACATGCAATAGCATGAACGAATATCACAGACATTATCCTTTGTGAAAAAGTCAGACATGAGTGAGTGCATTCTGTATGTTCTCAGTTATATGAAATTCTAGAACCAGCAAAACTAACCTAAGATGAAAAGCAAAAGCAGAGCACTGATTGCCTCAGAAATAAAGAGGCATTGACTAGGAGAGGACACACGGATCTTGCTGGGGAGGTGAAACGCTCTGTGTTGTGATAGAGTCATTGGTTACACATGTATCCATTTGTCAAAAGTGTACAGCTTAGATTTGTGCATTTCAGTTATGTAAATGTTATCTTAAAAACTGTTTAAAAAAATGATGAGAATATTCAAATGGGGGATGGAAAGGAGGTGAGGTATAAATGAAGCAAGAACAGCAGAGTGTTGATAGTTGTTGAAGCTAGATAATGGTACATGAGGGTTTATTACACGATTCTGCCATTCCTTCCACTTGAGGAAGGTGTAAACCTGTTGCAAAAAGAGAAGAAACTGCTTTCATATCTCAAATATTGTACTAGTACTAGACTATGAGCACTTTGAGAACATAAACCTTTTTTTTTCTTTTGAGGCAGGATCTCGCACTGTTGCCCAAACTGTAGTACTGTGGTGTGATCACAACTCACAGCAGCCTCGGCCTCCCACACTAAAGCAATCCTCCCACCTCAACCTCCCAAGTAGCTGAGCTACAGGTGTGTGCTACCATGCCCAGCCAATTTTTAAAAAATTATTATTTGTAGAGACAAGTTCTTGCAATGTTGCCCATGCTGGTCTCGAATTCCTGGACTCAAGCTATCCTCCAGCCTTGTTCTCCCAAAATGCTGGGTTTATAGGAATGAGCCACTGCAACCAGCCTTGAACTATGTTACCCATGTTTTGTGCTTAGTACCAAGAACACTAAAGGATTGCTCAACCAACTAATGACCCGTTAGTGGCAGGAATACACCTGTACCTGCCCCAATTTCAAATATGAAGCACCTAGGTTCCAAAGCATTTTTGGACTTCAAAGCCTTTCTGGTGACTCCAAAATTATACTTTGAAGCAATTAATCAGACTCTCCCCTTGCTCAGAACACCATTTACATTTAAACTGTCCTATTGTATGTTCAACTTGCATGCTGAAAGCATTTTATGTTAATAGTCAGGAGATTGGGATCCTTGTTCTGACTGTGCCACTACAGAGCTGTGAGAACTCCAGCAAGTTATTTCATCTCTGTGGTCTGAATGGAAAATGAGGGAGTGAGACTAAATGATTTCCCAGATCCCTTCAGCTCTCAGTGTGGATGCCTCTATGTAGGGCACTTTTGATTTCACTGTCTGTGATGGACTCCTGTTCCTGTTCCTGAAGAGCTTTAGAATAGTTCTGTCCTGGAGAACAGAGCTCCTTTTAGTCCAAATGCAAATAATGAACATGAGCATGAGCATAAATGAGCAGCTGCTGTCTATTCACCCCACTGGACTGTGGCAAAGTGCTAAGAAGGCAAGGACACTCGGGTTTAATTACAGAATAAGACACTGAGGATTTCACAGTGAAAAATCATTAGTGTAACGGTTATATACTGAGGTGTGGCAAAACACCCCAAAAGTTAGTGTCTTTAAACAACAATCAGTTTATTTGCTTACAACTCTATGAGTTGACATTTGGTTTAGATTTAGCTAGAAGGTTCTTCTGGTCTTGCCTGGAGTCACTCACACATTGCAGTCGTCTAAGACCTCACCTGGGCAGCATGGTCTAAGACAGCATAACTTGCATATCTGAATGTTGGTATTGCCTGTCAGGTCATCTGTGTGTCTCCATCACGCTAACTAAAGGTCCCTCATTTGACAGCAGCATCCCCACAGGGTTAGACTCCTTGAGCATAATCTTGAACATTGAAGGCTGCATTTCATTCCTTTGCATTCTATTGGTCAAGCAAGTTACAAGGCCGGCTCAGATTCAAGGGGGAGGAGAAACAGTCTACAACAAAATTGACAGGAGAAGTTGGCAGAGTCACACTGGAAGGGGAAGTGAGTTAGGGGACGAAAGGGATTTTGTAATCATCTTTGTGAGCAATCAGCCACACTCGGTTACAGCCGTGAAGTTGCCCAGTAAATACTTGTCTGAAGGATACACATCCTTAGTTGCAAAGGCTTCGGGGATCATTTCCTCTCCTTGAATAGAGGAACAATGACAGATTAAATGTCTTACTGATGGTAAATCAGTTGAGTCACCATTGAGTACAAATTCTGGTATACACCATGGAAGGTGGGGGTGGTTTTTGGTTTTGGTTTGCTGTAGGATTGTCATTTTCCTTTGTTCCATGGAGATAAAACATACTGACATGGAATGTCGACCCCATAATAACATCTTTAAAATGACAGTTACGTTTCTATAAGAGAAATAGTAGAGGTTAGATTGGATTACCACAGATTCACCAATGGCAAATAAGATATGTATTGCTCTCTATTTGCTTTGTTACTTTCTTATCTTCATAAGTAAACAAAAAACCTGTCAAATCAATTCAATAAATATGTATTGTCTATTTAGTGCCAGGAACATAGTCCCTGAAAATAAAAATTACACTGAAAAAAAGATGTGTACCTCTTTCCCTGTGCCTAGCAAAGACCAACCCAGGAGGCTTCATTAGACCCTTGACATGCAGAATATTTCTTACTGTTCTTACTGTTGCAGCCTCAAGAATTACAACTACCAGCATTGGCTGCTTCAGCTACTCCACTCTTCAGACAGAAAGCTGTGAGCAAGACTTAAGCAGCAACTTGCTTTGAATGGTAGTGGCATATTTGCACATGCTCCTTCTTCTGAGTGAAATGACTTTGTCCTCTTTTCTGCCTGACTTGCTCTTCCAATGCATTTTTCCAAGTCTTAGTACAGTGTTTCCTCTCTGAAACCAAAACCTGACCCAGCCAGGTGTTGCTCATCTATTTTCCAGGCTCTTCATAATCCTGGGCATAGCTCCATATACACCCGTCACACCCGCTATTACTATTGGTTGACGTGTCCATCTCTCCCAGGACTTTGAGCTCCTGAGACTGAGAACAGATTTAGTTTCTGATTTATCACTATAACTCTTTATCTCCATAAATGTTTGATAAATGATTTAAGAAATGAATGGAAGAAAAGGCAAATAAATAACAAGCCAAAGAGCAGTAGGTAGCTCACATTAACACTTTGAAGCTCACAGTGCAAATCGAACTCTGCCTCTCCTCTCAATGACGGAATCCATTCCACTGTTTCTGCCTCCCTCACTTTTTTATCCTAACAATCCTGAAGCAAATTTTAAAATATGTAATTACCTTTTTTTGTTACCCTCAAGAGATCATAAATCAATGACTTTCTAGAAAAAGAAAGATCCCCATTCTTACCTTTGTATAATCTCTTTTTTAAAAACACCAAGAGATTACATTTCATGTTTAAATGCCTAAATTATCTTTTCTTAGGCCACACAGCAGTACTCTCTCCCATTTTGACAATTGCCGTTGGGTTTACTTCAATTGAAATGAAACATAATTTCATTGGAATTCTGCAAGCACGCTGATAAAGTTGTTTTCAATCAAGTACTAAATCTTATCTAGGGACAAGTTATGCTTAACTAAATCTTATGTGCAAAGTCATGGTTAAGTTGTGCTACGGGAAAGAATGCTGGGGAACTTATGCCAGTCTCTCAAGATGGCAGCCACAAAGTAGGCATTAAAGCCATAGAACTGAGGCAAATGACCCCAAGTTCAGTCATCACTAGTAAATGGGTGTCAACCAGTCAAAACAACCAAAAATATGATAAATTTCCACGGAGCAAAGGAAAACAATAATCACACTACAAATTTCCAACAATAGAATTTTCTTTAAAGTAATAATATGGTACCATGAAGAATTAATGCCTTTGACAATCTAACAAAGTCCCTGAACTCCTTGGGGGCAGGCCTTCTTACATTCTTCTTTATGTTATCATCATCAAACATGATAGCTACACTCATAGAAAATTCGATGCCTTTAAATATTTGTATGTAAGATAGGAGTGTATGTGTCAGAAGTTATTTGAAACCTAAGTCTAATAGATACAGCTAATTAAATTATAAAATGTGGAGCAAGTGTGTTGGATGTTTTTAGAGCTTATATTAAATGAGTACATGCAGAAATGAAAAGCAATGAAGAAGAGAGAAAACCATATGGAAACAAATAAAAGGAAACAGTAAAGTTTCAAAGTGGTGCTTACTAGGTGTAATCTTTCTGAGGTTCTTTTCAGCAACTATCATTCTTTCACTCAACTTGCTCCTCCCTGGTAGAGTAATAAATAAACAATGCCAGGAGTTCCTTATAAGGGTGGTACTCAACCCTCAGTAATTATCTAAGGTTTTTTTATTTTGGGTCATGGTCTTACTCTGTTGCCCAGGTTGGAGTGTAGTGGTGTGATCATAGCTCTCTGCAGCCTCCAACCCCTGGGCTCAAGTGACCCTCCCACCTCAGTCTCCCAAATCACTGGGACTATAGGTGTGAACCACCATACCTAGGTCTTAAAGTATTTTTAAAATGTGCAGATTCCCAGCCCCATCTCAGATCCACTAAATGAGAGTCTCTTGAGGAGGGCCTAGGAGTCTGTATTTTTTAATATCTCCAGGTAATTCTAATGATCAGCCACTCAGCTAATACTGCTTTAGACCAGTGATTTTTAAAAAGAAAAAAAAAATGGTAAGATTTACTGCTAGGGGCTAAATTGTGTTCCTCTAAAATTCACATGTTGAAATCCTAACCTCCAATACCTCAGAATGTGACTGTGTTTGGAGACAGAATTTTAAAGAGCTAATTAAGTTAAAATGAGGCGATTAAAGTGGGCCCTAATCCAATATGACTGCTGTCCTTATAAGAACAGAAAATTAGAACACAGAGTGATACAGTGGGAAGGTTGTATGAAAACAGAGGGAAGGTAGCCCTCTGCAAGTCAAGAAGAAAAGCCTCAGAAGAAACCAACCCTGCTGGAATCTTGATCATGGGCTTCCAGCCTTCAGAACTCAGAAAGTCAATTTCTGTTGTTGAAGCCATTCAGTCTGTAGTACTTGGTTATACAGTCCTTGCACACTAATACATGCACCTCCATGGTTAATGATATGGTTTTGTTCAGTGTCCCTACCCAAATCTCACCTTGAATTGTAATTCCAGTAATCCCCATGTGTCAATGATGGGACCAGGTGGAGGTGATTGGCTCATTGGGGAGGTTTTCCCCATGCTGTTCTCCTGATAGTGAGTGAGTTCTCACAAGATCTGATGGTTTTATAAGCATCTGGCACTTCCCCTGCTTGCACTCACTCCATCCTGCCACCCTGTGAAGAAGGCGCCTGCTTCTCCTTTGCCTTCCACCATGATTGTAAGTTTCCTGTGACCTACCCAGCAATGCAGAACTGTGAGTCAGTTAAACCTCTTTCCTTTATAGATTGCCCAATCTCTGGTACTTCTTCATAGCAGTTTGAAAATGGACTAATACAGTTAACTGGCAAGTCTAAACAGGAAAACATTGTAAAGGATGACCTGTTGGATAAAGAGACATTATCTTATGTCTCAAAGGGAAAACAGTCCCTACTAAAATGGCTGATTAATTGTTACATATTACTTCTCTCTAACTTCAATGGGGAGAGAAGCAGCTGAAGGAGAAGGGAAAGAGAGAAAAGAGTTTGAAAGTGAAAGGGAATAAAAAGGAGCTGGTAAAATGAGAGAAGAGCAACATTCGGAAAAATGGAAACCATATCCCTTAAGGAATGAACTATAATACAATGACATCCTTAGGAAACAGCCTCCCCAGGAGGAAAACAATGAAAAGCAATGCCCAGGAGCACCATTAGAAGTCATGGGGAATTTTGCCTGAGTCTTTCCTTGCCAGAGGAAAAAGTTTCCTTCTTTCATTTATTTCATCTACAACCATTTAGAGGCTGCCTCCTACATCTTAGACACTAGGCTACAGCCTGGCTGCGCCAAGATGATCAACACAGGAGCTGTGCCATCTAAGAATGCCAATCTAGAAAAAGGAGTTCTCTTTAAAAGCCTCCCTAAAGGTCCAATCCCAAGAAGACACACTTAAACCTCCATTAGAGATCTTAGGTTCTTCAATTCTTTATCTCTTTATATAGCTCTCAGGTTCCCAGGCAGGAAATCCACAGCTAATTCCTGTTCCTAACCACCTAGGAGGCAGGTGTGTTTCCAATCACTACAATCCCTTTGGGCTATAATTAGGAACAGTACCTCTCTGACATCATAACTCTAGCACAGGGCCAGAAACATAGTAAGTACTCAATAAATATTTTTGAAATTAATTAATGCCTCAATCAAATGTATCAATCCTAGAAGGTCTCCTGGTGAGTCTGGTACACCTTCCCTTCCCCTGCTCCCTAGATCCTTCCCAGAAGCAGCTTTGCCTTTTTGGAATCTCCCAGAAGAAGCTTCCTAAGGTAGTGCTGAAACAATATAATGAAAAGCAAAATCTCCCAGCCCAGAAAACCTCTCCCCAAACATAATAGAGAAAGAAAATAATTTTACTATTGAATAAACATTAAACTAGAATGTAATGCATATCACAAACAATTCGCTGAAGAGATTGCAATGGTGAAAAGAAATCTTTTATAGAGTGAAGTGGATACAATACATTATACTCATGTTTTCAAGAAAAAATCACTATGTGTATTGTATCTTCATGACTAGAGGTAGAGTTTGCCATTTTAAGTCAGGGTACAGTTGAAATTAGGCCTATTTTCTCCCAGGAAACTGGGAGATAAGGCCTTATCTTTTTTGATGATTACATTTCAAGAAGACTAGGAGACATGAGGAAATTGTGTCAACCAAAGTTGACACACTGAAGAAACATTCCTGAGTTGTATCAATCAAAGAATCATGAGGTTTCTACATTTGGACAGGAGAACTTTATTTCTTATAAAAGGTTGCAGCCTAAAGGGTAACAATCCACAGCCTGGGAAGCGTAGCCTCCAGTAGAAGCAGGGAGGAAATGGTGACACAGGAATTTAGGCCAAATGGGTTGGCTAAGCATACATATTCATCAGATTATAGGAGGAGCAATACATATTCATGAATGAGGGCATGCATGCTTGCATAATAAACTCACATACATGTCACATACATCCCAGGTTCGCTTCGCGGTAGAGACTTAACATTTAAATGCACTAACGTTAGGCTATATACATTATAAGGTGAAATGGAGGACACAAAGGTATCCAGTGCATAGACTCTATAAACTGGCCAAAACCAGTTCATGGTTAGTGGTCTCTTATCGGGAAAAAATGCTGGTTGATTGTTGGGTCAAAACCGCAAAAATGGAGGGGAGTCCACTGAGTCTTTTGAAATGGCTGGTTTCTCTTAAACCCTTGGGAAAGAAGGTTTGATGGCAGCTACTAAGGGAGAAGGTATAATGAGGCATATCCAGCCTCCCCATAATGGCCCAAAACTCAGTTTTTAAGGCTTCTCTGGGATCTCCTTGGCTAAGAGGGGGTAGATTCTGTCAATTGGAGGGTTGGGGATTTTATTTTTATTTCTCAGCTATAAAACTTGCAAGATGTTTATTTAGCACTTGACCTTAATAGTGGCAAGGCAGTCCAGTCCTCCTGGAACACCATACTCATCAGCATCTGAGACTGGTCTACCCCCTGAACAGGAATGCACAAAAGCTGCCCCCTGGGACTGCAGGTGCTCTGTTAGCCCAGTTTCCTGTCCATGGCACTGTGCTCTAAGGCCAACTCTTAGGACAGAAAGGTGAAACCTCTTTTTTTTTTTTTTTGAGACGGAGTTTCGCTCTTGTCTCACACGCTAGAGTACAATGGGGCGATCTCAGCTCACCGCAACCTCCGCCTCCCAGGTTCAAGCAATTCTCCTGCCTCAGCCTCCCAAGTAGCTGGAATTACAGGCGCCCACCACCACATCCGGTTAATTTTTATATTTTTAGTAGAGATGGGGTTTTGCCATGTTGGCCAGGCTGGTCTCAAACTCCTGACCTCAGGTGATCCCCCGCCTCAGCCTCCCAAAGTGCTGGGATTACAGGCGTTAGCCACTGTGCCTGGCCAAAACCTCTTTCTGTAAACCTATTTGGTAAACCTTTGACTTGAACATTAAGCAGCAAAACACTCCAAGCACAGACTTTGAAATTGCACAGACCTATGCTAACATTCACACTGCTTCATCTATGTTGTCTGATCTTGAGCTAATTGGTTGATTAATTTTTTCAAGACTCAATGCCCTTGTCTATAAAAGGGAGATAATATCTTCCACAGAGAGCACAGATGAAGAGTTGTTAAGTGTTCTTCTTTCTTTTATTAAAGCAAGAAAGTAAAGAGGTTTGGCACATATACTCTGAACCCAAATGCCTGGCCTTCATCCCAGATCCACTTTTGGCAAAATCACTTTTCCTGTTCCTTAGCTTCCTCTAAGTAAAGTTGTTTAGAAGAATTACTAGCCCACATAAGAATTTAATAAAAGCTGGCCATTTTATTTTTTTTGCCTTCATCTCCCTTTTGCCAATGGAGATTGAAGAAAGGGTGTTAGAGTTATATTCTAACTCTTTTCATTTGTTTCTTTCACTTTTTTAAACTAAGTAGAATCCTTTGACTTGCAAGGTCTGTAGACAAATTATTATCCAGATTAAATTCATTTAAAAGCAAAGGAAAATAATTTGAAAACCTAAAGAAGCAGGAAATTCCAAATTGCAGTAGAGAGAAGGCCTCTGGCTTTCATCCCTGTTTAACTTACAGTCTTCCCTCTTTATCTTTTTATTTTCTTGGCAGTTTCTGAATTAAAAGAGAAAAGCTTAGTCTTTCATGTCTATTCAATACTTATTTAACAATTTACATGACTTTTAAGAGCCAACTACAACCCAGCAGGAGAGTTACTCTAATTGCTCTCCAAATGTGTAACATTGATCATTCTTTTCTGTTACTAGGCTAAGATCAGATAAGGCGCAAAGTTCAGTTAAATAAATCACCCTATTCAAATCAATTATAACAACTAATAAACTACCATATTAGGTAAAGAGTATTTTTAAAGATCTACATTGGTTGATCAAATGCAAGTCATTTTTTGTTTAAGCTAAATGTAAATCAAAATTCTAATGCCTTTTATAGTGTCTACTGAGACAGAAATGAACTGTCTTTCCATCTCAAAATAATGCAGCATCCTAGACTTCATCATGATTAAAACTGTCTCCAGATCTGATGTGGGTAAATAATAAGTCAGATCACAGCAAAGGGTGCAGTGGATGGATAATGAATATCATTTTTGGCACTATAGTCCAACAGAAGACTGTTCAGTTTAATCTTTTACTTTTCAGCCAGCTGTGTTTACATTCACTTTCCAGGATTGGCCCCATGTAGATTTGGATCCTGTATCTGCCATTTACTAGCTGTGTCAATTTGAGCTAACCAATTAAGCTTTCTGAACTCAGATTTCTATTCTATAAACTATGGATGATGATACCTTTCTCAGATGGTTATTATTTGGGGGATTAAATATGGTAGTTTGTATAAACTGTGTTCCCAATCATTGTGCCCACATTAGGCCTATATGACCTGTATGACTCATAGCCCCACTTCAGCAAACATTTGTTCCCTTCCCTCTCCCTCCCCCTCCAGATAAAGGCTCTATTTGTCAGCCCCAGACCAGAGATCCAAAGCTATCTTCCCAACTCTGTAGAAAAATAATTTAATTCCAACTCATTCTTCAGATCCTCACTTTATCCTACTTCCTCCTGTCAACTGAAAAGGAAGAAGCTAAGGCAAAATTAATACAGGTAGAAAGTTTAATATCAGTGGCATTTCCATACACCAACAACATCCAAGCTAAGAGCCAAATCAAGAACACAATCTCATTCACGCTAGCCACAAAAAGAATAAAATACCTAGGAATACAGCTAACCAGGGAGATGAAAGTTCTCTGTAAAAATTACAAACCACATCTCAAAGAAATCAGAGATGACACCAACAAATGAAAAAACATGCCATGCCCATGAATAGAAAGAATCAACATTGTTCAAATGGCCAGACTGCCCAAAGCAATTTATAGATTCAGTACTATTCCTATAAAACTACCAATGACATTCTTCACAGAATTAGAAAAAGCAAATTTTTTTAAGACAGGCTCTCACTCTGTCACCCAGGCTGAAGTACAATGGTGCAATTGGCTCACTGCAGCCTTGACCTCCCAAGCTTAATCAATCCTCCTACCTCAGCCTCCTGAATAGCTGAGACTGCAAGCACATACATACCACCATGCCCAGCTAATTTTTGTATTTTTTTGTGTGTGTGGAGACTGGGTTTAACCCTGTTGCCCAGTCTGGTCTCAAACTCCTGGGCTCAAGTGATCCACCTACCTCAGCCTCCCAAAGTGTTGGAATTACAGACATGAGCCACCATACCCAGCCATAAAAAGCAATTTTAAAATTTGTCTGGAACCAGAAAAGAGCCCAAATAGCCAAAGCAATCCTCAGCAAAAAGAACGAAGTTGGAAACATCGCATTATCCAACTTCAAACAATACTACAATGCTACAGTAACCCAAACAGCATGGTACTGGTACAAAAACAGACACACAGACCAATGGAACAGAATAGAGATCACAAAAATAATGCTGCACACCTACAACCCTCTTGTCTTCGACAGTGGACAAAAACAAGCAATGGGGGAAAAGTCCCTATTCAATAAATGGTGCTGGATAACTGGATAGCCATATGCAGAAGATTGAAACTGGACCCCCTTCCTTGTATCATATACAAAAATCAATTCAAGATGGATTAAAGACTTAAATGTAAAACCCAAAACTATAAAAACTCCTAGAAGATAACCTAGGCAATATCATTCTGGACATAGGCCCTGGCAAAGATTTCATTAAAAAGATACAAAAAGCAATCCAACAAAAACAAAATTGACAAATGAGACCAAACTAAACTAAAGAGCTTCTGCACAGCAAAAGGAACTGTCAACAGAGTAAACAGACAACCTACAGAGTGGAAGAAAATATTTACAAACTATGCATTCAACAAAGGTCTGATATCCAGAATATACAAGGAATATAAATGAATTTATAAGCAGAAAACAAACAATCCCATTAAAAAGTGTGCAAAGGACATGAACAGATTTCAAAAGAATACATACATGCAGCCAATGAGCATATGAAAAAGATTCTCAAAATAACTAAATATTGGAGAATGCAAATCAAAACCACAATGAGATACCATCTCACACTAGTCAGAATGGCTATCATTAAACAGTAAAAAAAAAAATAGGGCAGGGCATGGTGGCTCACGCCTGTAATCCCAACACTTTGGGAGGCTGAGGCAGGTGGATCACAAGGTCAGGAGATCGAGACCATCCTGGCTAACATGGTGAAGCCCCATCTCTACTAAAAAAACACAAAAAATTAGCCAGGTGTGGTGGCACGCACCTGTAACACCAGCTACTCAGGAGGCTGAGGCAGGAGAATCGCTTGATTCCAGGTTGCGGAGGTTGCAGTGAGCAGAGATTCTACCACCGCACGCCAGCCTGAGCAACAGAGCAACACTCTGTCTCAAAAAAAAAAAAAAAAAGTAAAAACATAACATATACTGGCAAGGTTGTGTAGAAAAGGGAATTCTTATACATTGCTGGTGGGAATGTAAATTAGTTCAGCCATTGTGGAAGGCAATGTGGCAATTTCTCAAAGAACTTGAAACAGAAGTACCATTCAACCCAACAATTTCATTAATGAGTATATATCCAAAGGAATATAAATCATTCTACCATAAAGACACATGCACGTGAATGTTCATCACAGCACTATTCATAATAGCAAAGATGTGAAATCAACCTAAATTCTTATCAATGCCAGATTAGTTAAAGAAAATGTGGTATCTATAAACTATGGAATGCTATGCAGCCATAAATAGGGACAAGATCATGTCCTTTAGAGAAACGTGGATAGAGGGGCAGGCTACTATCCTAAGCAAACTAATGCAGAAATGAAAGCCAAATACCACATGTTCTCACTTACAAGTGGGATCTAAACATTAAGAACATGAACACAAAGAAGAGCACAATAGGTACTTGGGCCTACCTGAGGGTGGAGTATGAAGGGTGAGAGGAGGGAGAAGATTTAAAAACTACCTATCAGGTACTATGGTTATCACCTAGGTGATGAAATAGTATGTATACCAAACCCCTGTGATGCACACTTTACCCATATAACAAACCTGCACAAGTACCCCTAAATCTAAAATAAAAGTTAAAAAAAAAAGGACGAAAGAAAAAGAAAGGGAAAAAAAATGTAGAGAGTTTACTTGGGCCAAGCTTGAAGACTGCACTCTAGGAGCATAGTTTCAAATTGCCTTGAGTATACACTCTGATTAGCAGCAGTTACAAGCAGATTTTTAAAGGGAAAGAAGAGGCAGTTCCAGAGTTGTTTACCAAGAATTTACATTAAAATAACATTAACTATTGATTGGCTATACATTGTTAGGCTGTAGAATGTGGGTTATAGTGTCCTGGGTGGCATTATTAGGTTAATTTTTAGTTACTTGTGGCAATAAGAAGCAGTCTCAAAAGATGAAAACACAGCTCAAAAAAGAGGAGAGTAGGACGTGATTGCTCTTCCATTTTAATGCCTCTCTGGGCCTGATAATTTCAATGGACTCACATTTTGCAGATAAAAATTTTCTTACTCCACTATCCTGTTTTTTCCAAACTGAAACCATCTCCCCTTTCTCTGAATCCCTCTATAGCTGCCATTTTTGTACCATTCATAGTACAGGCCACATTCCACTAGTTGCCCATTTTTTCTTAGTCTCTTCTGTCTCTATTACTAGATCTTTGAGAGTTTCACTGGTCTAGCATGGTGCCTTCGTCACAGTCTGTCTGCCTCTTGAGTTCCTCTGAAAGTGAACCCCTAGGCAACCCTGGGTTAGGTAGCTTATTGGAAGACGATCCCAGTAAGTGCAAGTGGGGAAATGAAGGCAAAGAAGAGAGGAATGCCAATAGTGGATGCATCAGTGAGTTGATGGCCACTGTGGGCAGGTGAGGATCTTATGGGAAGCACCCTTCAGAACTGTTCCATCAAGGGATGCAGAATCTGCAGTATTTATTCACAAATTCTCATACCTCATTGAGTAAGTGTTGCCCCTGGAGCATCCATTTCCAGCACTGCCAGCAGCCCTCCACATGGCTGAGTGAACTCTTTTGTTGCAGGGAGAGAAACAGATAGCCGTGGAGTAAGGTAAGAATCTGCCAGTGCACCCTAGAGCTCTCTGCTGTAGCTGCAGGTGAACTCAGGGTTGGTCATCCACGCCATCTGCTGCAGAGTTCAATAAAAATCTGGTTAGTATTGAATGAATGGAAAAATAAATATTGCAGAAACACTGCCTATTTCTCAACACAAAGTCACATATCTGGAAGAGTTACACCTATTTCTTTTTATACCACTATTTTATTTAACCCATTTACTACATAGTATTTAAGGACCAATTCTGGAATGTTCTAGAATACAGATCATGGATATTTTGCTCCCCAGTTCTGTTTGGAAGACTGTTGAAGTCCCTGGGTATTGCTGTAAAAGACAAAAGGGAATGTAGCAAATGACTAGCAAGAAGCTTTCTCAAACATTTCTTAAATATTCTTTACAAAACATACAGTAACTTGTCCAAGTTTAAATAGTAAGTCAGCCCTCAGGCTGGAAAAACAACTTGGAATTTGTCAAGTTTTCCAAAGGCCAATCAAGAGAGACAGGTAATTAACCACTCACACAACCCACATCCGGGACGCTCCACCTAACTAACTATTCCGACCTTGCTTCCACCGTGTTTTCTTTACTCCTACAACTACCATGACTTTACATTTCCAAAGACCTGTTATTCGAGGGGAACCACGGGTAGTACAAACAACTCTGTGATTCTAAATAATTTCTCTTTGTCCCTCACTATTTTTCCCAAACACAGTGGGTGGTAAAAGTAGAGGCTCATAATTTTAATGCCAATATGTAATATTTTTAATCTGGCTACACAATTCATACAGTAATTTCTCGGGGGGACTGGCAACCTTTGCATCTTACATTTTTGCACATTAATAATGATAAGATTAGCCTAAAATCAATGAATAAAAAAGGTAAGAGAAGTAATAAAAGCCAGAATTGCTTATTTATCCTTATCATTTGCAGTCATGTTGTTTTGTAGTGTCTTTAACATAAAATCTTAAATTAGAGCAAAGTTTCCCAGATCTGGCTCAGTCTTCAATGAAGCATGAAAATTTGGCCAGAGCTTAGTGCAGAGCCCTGCTCAGAATGAACAACTCTGGGAAGACAGTGCATATTCTCAAAACTGACATCTAAACCAAAAATGACCATCTCTATGAGCAACTGTTCCAGGACAAAATAAAGGTGTGAAAAGTTTCCTTGGGGTTAAAATTTTTAATTGTTCCTGCTTAAACTGTTTCTTTCTTAAAAATAAGTAAATAAAACTAGATTAGGGTGCTAAGCTTTATTTAGGTAAACTGTGATCTCCTACCAATTTTATTCACAAATATAAAACCGCCTGAGTAGTAACAAATATTCTCAGTACCCAAGTTTTACAACTACCTTCCAAGAACAGAATTTTCAAAGCCACATGAAAACCGGGAAGTGCAGGCAAGGAGCTTCCTGACTGTACTTTGTTGTCGTCTACATTTTTAAGAAGCAGAAGAGAGAGAAGGACCTGAGAGCACAAAGAGAGAAAAACAAAAACAAAAATTGTGTACCAGATGCAGACTCAGGAAGGCCTCAGCACCAACCAAGTGAGAGTTTAGAGTGGTTCTCAGCAACTGTGAGGACCTTTGGAACCTTAAAAACAGAAATTGTGGCCACTAAAAACAAATGTGTTCACAGCTGCTTCAGGGAGAAAATAGCATATATTGCACTGAATAGACTCAGACCCTTACACACAGCAGACTTTTACCTTGTGAGTCCTTTTCCATTTCCTGGGGGGCAAACAGAAAGTCATTTCTGTCCTTGCTCTCAAAGTGGTTTGCAGCCTAGCTGGGGCCTGAACTGAAACATACAGGAAGAGAAGGTGAGCCCCTCCAAGCAATTCCAGCCTGCAGGACTTCCAGACTAGACATCTCTGAAGGGGAGGGGCAGAGTCAGCTGCTCACCCAGACTTTCCAACCTCTGGGGAAGCCTGGCTCCCCTTATTTGCCAGTTAACTGAGAACGATTTTTCTACCAACGAGGACCCTAGTGTGTGCATCATGAGAGTTTTCTTTTGACAGTGCAGTGTGCTAAATAAACAACTGCTTTTATTCACTGTTATTATTTGTATTTACTTCCTTCATTAGCAGTATCTTCCTAGAGGCAGACTTCCTGCAGGATAGGACAATGACCTGTGATTCCTGCCTGGAACTGAAATGCACTTTCCTACTGTTGTAAATAGAACTCAGGGGATAATGAATGCTTTACAAATTAAATATTATTATTTGCCATCAGGCTACAACTATCACAGATAACATTCTTTGAGACACTGAAACCAGAATTCCCAATAAGGTCAACTTTACAGCTGGTTGGCAGACAAACAGGAAACATTTGGAGCCACCTCCTTGATCACTGGTGTCTACCAATGGTTAATAGGATGCAGATTGATAAAATAGGCAACATGTGCTCAGATCAAAATCATCCAGAGCAGGGGAGACAACACAGAGGCTGAAACCCAAGCCCCACACTGCCCCAAGACAGTGCCTCTGTGACTACAACCACAGCCTTAGTTTTCTTTGCATGAAAAAGCCTCTAGGGGCCAAGTCCATTATCCATGGGGCTATGCTGCTTACAGGGCGAAACTTTCTGTAGTCCCTCTGTCCTGAGAAAGTACAGAGAATTAGGTGAACCTGGCTCGAGCCTCCCAATTGCACCATCTTGAATAAGCCTTGTGTCCTCCCTGTGAAAGATGTGACATCCTCAAGTTACCTTCATTTGCTCTAGCTTCTGTACAGGGGTTCCACTCTAGGCCAACCCAGAAGCAAAATCTACCCTTCTCATTTTTCACAAGAAGAAAGGCAGTCTCATGAGCACATCATGATCATGGTGGTTGGGTCGAAGAGGAGTGGCCTTGGGGGTGAAGGTACTTCCCACAGGACAACCCAGGACCCAGCTCTCCTCCTCTTCTGCTTGCACAGCCAGCCCCATATCCAGGCCCTGGTCTCCAAAAGCCCCAGCCCAGTCATCACCCTGTGCACTGCACACAGCAACTTTGGGAAGGCCTGTCCGGCCCTGTCCTCCTCTGCATGTTTCTCTCCTGTGGGCCAGCTCTTGTTCTTTCCAGTCCTTTCCAGAATTCTAGTGAATAAAATGTCTCCACACAAATAATTCAGTAAGCACCTGGCACATAGCTGGCATTTACCAAATATTGGTGGAATATGCAAGGGAGCGAATGAATACAAAAACAAATGGAGGCTCATTGTGTGTATTATCTAAGAAAGATGAATTCCAGGTATAGGTGGAATCAAGCGTTTCTGCAGCATGTATCCAAATGGACAAGTCAGCACAAGACATCTGGCTCCTCAGCAAACTTCCTGATCATAGGAAATAAAAGGTTATATGACACAGAGGTTACCTGCAGGCTGGAATGTTTTCTAAACAAAAGAATAAGACACCATGCCTGTGAAGGAAAAGCAAAGCTAGAGCCAGGAGCCACAGAAGGGTCCTCTGGTAAAGAAGACTAGAGCATCTTGCCTTTGACAAGGAAGGAGACAGCAAGCAGACCAGATGCCTGTCACTGGAGTAAGTCCGCTTCCTGCTTCACTAGACCCCCATGGCCAGCCACCTTGTAGCAAGGCACAGAGATGTGGCTTTAGCTGTGAATCGTCACAATCAAGGAATGTATGTCTCCAACTCCAAAAAGGGCCTGCTTGCCTGACTTCACTGAACAGCAGGTCTCTGCTTTCCTCAAGGTCTCAGGCTGGGCAGGAACAAGCTATTCTCACCCCTCCAATTGCAGCCTCAAAAACATCATCTCCAATTCTTGGCCCAGAGAGAAATGGTAAGAATATCCACTTCACACCACAAGGCTGTTTGCCAGAAATAATACAGTTTTACCCACCTCTCATTAAGTATGTTTTCAAATGTTGCTTTTTCCCTCTCTGCTGGGTATGAGTGAATCACATCCCTCAGGAAAAACAACTGGCTATGTAAATCAGCACTCTGGAATCTTTTAAGACATGAAGTTAGTTCAGTTGACTCCCTGGATGGCTGTGGCTTTGAAATGAACATTTAAAGCCTCGAAACAGGTATGCCCTGTTACTAATTCAAGGTGGATAATGTTGGCGCCCAGGTGTTTGTCCAGGTAAAAGGCAAATCACCTCAATGTAAAGCCCTTACTCCATGGTTTTAATACTCTTACTGTTGCCTAAATAAATGAATCTTGGGGAGCACTTCTAAGGCTGGTGAATGAAGTCAAAGCAAGTGGGAACCCAGCTTTAGGAAATAGCATGGCTTATGTTACCCTTAACCACTTTTCTGTTAAAAGAAATATAATAGGGACGTAACAAAGGGAGGCTGTATATCCTTAGAGCACTTTTTATCAACATATCAGAAAAATTAAAGAGATTAAAAACACTGAATCTGGAGGTAACTTTAAGAGAAGGAACAATGTAATCCTTGTATGTTCAAGCTATTTGCTCCTGTGTTCCAGCCTTGATGGAAGAATCGGGCATCACTGTGGGGGAGGTGAGTCAAGCTGGTTGGCGATTCTTCAGGAAATCGGGTGTGAGGCCTCTCTATGCTATGCAAATAAATAATACTCCCAGATAGAGGCAGGATTTTTATTTAATCTTCCAGAATTTGTATGAATTCTTAGACCTAAAAATGATGGGCAATGAAGCTGAGTCACAGCATAATCTGAGTGAATCCTATAAACCCAGTTACTTCCGTCTGTCTTTTGTTTGTGTCAGCCCAAAGAGATCTCACGGCAAACCTAGCTGAAGGACTCTCCGAACCTAGAACACAAGTAAGAGCTCGTCTGTGCTTCCAAGTTGATGGAAGGGAATCACAGGTGTCAGTCCTGATTGGGCACAGAGAAAACTCATACCAAGTTACAAGAGAAAATTTCATTTGTTTCTCTAAGATAAAACAACCCTCCGGCCAGGTGCTATGGCTCACACCTGTAACCCCAGCACTTTGTGAGGCCGAGGCGGGCGGATCACGCTGTCAGAAGATCAAGACCATCCTGGCTAACACGGTGAAACCCCATCTCTACTAAAAATTAAAAAAAATTAAAAAAAAAAATTAGCTGGGTGTGGTGGTGTGTGCCTGTAATCCCAGCTACTCTGGAAGCTGAGGCAGGAGAATCGCTTGAACACAGGAGGTGGAGATTGCAGTGAGCCGAGATTGCACCACTGCACTTCAACCTGGTGACAGATCGAGACTCTCTCAAAAAACAAAACAGAACAAAAAACCCTCCAGACCCAATACAACTCTCGAGACCCTAATTTATAAAATGTCATTGTACTCAATATTTTTTCAGTCTAATTCAAGCTTGTGCTATGAATTCAAAATAAACCAAGCTGATTTGGGGAGTCACAAAACTTTGAAGAGAAAAACATCGTTTGTTATTGTTCAGGGAAAAACCACACACATCTTTGCCTCAAATCAGAGGAAAGGTGGGGCTATAAGCCAAGTGGTTTAAAATTTGAAAACTTCCTTTTTCTAGGGGCGGGTTTGTCTTAATAAGTTAATGCTTGATATGCCTGTGCAAAGTCCAGGATGGACAGCTGCCTCAACTCTAACCAGACAATGTCTCCTCTGTGGCCCAACCCTGATTTTGACTTGGGGGAATCTGGGAGCTGGGGAAGATCTGCCCTGTGCAGACAACCTCCAAAATCCCCCCTGATTTCTGGCCTTTTTCCACCTGAACTGCCCACCCCAACACAGCCTTATCCACTTGTTCTCTTCAGCAAGAAGCTCCTTCACAGAGAAACCACTGGCCAATTCAGCCCCTTTGTGGGAAATATGAAAATACATCACACAGCTCCACTGACCCAGGATGCCTCTGAGAGGCAGGGAGCAGCCTGTAGTGAGGCAGGCAGGGCTCCTCTCCCCTCAGAGGGTTACAGGCTACAGACACATGACCCATGCCCTGTTCTCATTCTCCTCCTATTCTAGTTCAAAAGCCTGGGAACCACGTTCAGTATGTCCTGTGTCATCTGGAGCTTCATCACTTCCAAAGACCCCAGTGACAATCTCCTAATCTCATCCTGGCTAGAATGCTGTTAAAAATGTGCTAAAGGGAAAACCCAATCCCTGACCGCTCTTGCTCAGACCTTGTTTTCTATGTTGTTCCTTTATCTTTCTAAAACAATGCCTGTTTATTGTTGAAAGTGCAAAGCCTAGCCTACCTTTTTTTTTTTTTTAATTTGGGATCAAAATGAAACAGAAGCTTTGGGCTTTTTTGTGCAATAGATCATACTTATTTTCCCATGACATTAAAACCTTTTTTGAAACATTATAATGACAGCATAATATTCCCTTGCATAGAAATACCTTAAGAGTCCCCTTGAACCTAACTGTGATATGTTCATTTATGCATTATCCATTATTGCCTGTGATTTGAATTTTTAGCCATTGTAGGAAAAGGCAAGGTGTGATTAAACCCTTCTTAAGTTATCCTATTCTATTTCTGTCTGGGGCCCTGACTGACACAGCAGAAATGTGCAAATGCAAGTTGATAGCAGGACTGTGTAATATACCTACAAGTAGGGCAAAACCCAGGTTTCACAGACCATTTTGCTTTTTTCTAGTTCTTTGAGGCCTGGAAAAACAAGTCAGACAATGTGTCATCCTGTGATACACATTGTGTGGATGGGGTACATGATGTGCTCTATGAGCACATGGGAAGGACAAGAGGCAACCGATGGACTCCGCAAGAGATGGACCTCCTGAGGCCACATCCCTGAGGGTAGGGACAATTTCAGTGGCATGACACAGCCCCCACCTAGATCAGAGAGCCTCCCTGCCTATATTAAATGAGACCAGACACAGCTTGCAACTTGCAGCCTGTTCTGGCAGCACAATTTCTACCAAAGGTAGGTATAGAATACCCAGTACTTCATTTACTCATTTGACAAATGTTTGTTGAATATTTATCAATTTACTATCCTCTATGTGCCAGATCATGTTCTAAGTGATGATCTCACTTTCCAGCATGCATTTCATCTTGATGGTACTAAAAGCCAGTGTCTCTCTCTTACACAGATCATGTGTGTAAGATGATGATGTGTGTAAGATGATGATGTAAGAGAGAGACACCTGCTTTTAGTACCACCAAGATGCAATGATCATCATCTTTGGTTGAGATCATCACTTTGGTTGAGATCATCACTTAGAACATGATCTGGCACATAGAGGATAGTAAATTGATCATCATCTTTGGTTGAGATGAAAGTGAGATTATCACCATCTTTGGTTAACACCTTCAAAACCATATCTTCTGTCTTCCACTACCAAGGACTCTGCCTCCTTATGAGTTTTCCATAAGATACCCAATACCCCACTCTGGCAAACCCCTAACTTTCATCCATCTCATTTCCTCACTCCCATAGGACCTTCCCTTCCACCCCAGAGACATGGGGACTTAAATCCTCCATTTACTTCCATTCATCTTTTCCCTCCTGGATCTCCTCCCTTCCTCGCTACTGCCTCCAGTTTCCTAATTGGTCTTCCTGTTTTCAGTGTCTCTGAAATTCAAATCATTCTCCACCCTGCTATCAGAGAATGTGTCTAAAATTACCTCTGCTCATACTACTCCCCAAAATCTTAGCAAAGCATAACCATCCTGAACTTGCTCCCCTTCTTCAAACTTGACATGATCCCTGAGGCCACAGCAACTGTGGCTCCTGTGTTCTCCTGCCCATGCTGTTGTTTTCTCTCCCTGCCTTGGTGACCTCCTATTTGACCAGAGAATTCCAGCCTGTCATCACCTCAACTTGGTGGATGAGGCCGAGTTCTTTTTTGTGTTTTTTCAGTACTTGAAAATGTTGCGCTACTTATTGTCAAATCATTGTTCTCCTGTAGATTTTGTATTGTTTCTCTCTGGATGTGTCAAGAATTTTTCCTTGTCTTTAGTGTTTCAGAAACTTGAGTATGGTGTGTTGGGCATGCATTTCCTTAATTTTATCCTATTTGGGGTTTGCTCCACTTCTTGAATATGTACATATATGTTCTCCTCAAAACAAATGAAGTTTTCGGCCACTATTTCTTCAAATCTTTTTTTCAGTACCACATTCTTTCTTCTCTTCTTATAGAAAGTTCATGACACAAATATTAGAACTTTTGTTGTTATTCCATAGGACCATGAGATTCTGGGTTGTTTTATACATATACATATATATTTTTTCTATTGTTCAGATTGGATAATCTTTCATTGATCTATCATCAAGTTCACTATTTCTTTCCTATGTTATCTTCATCCTGCTATTGAACCTTTCCAGTGAATTTTTAATTTTAGGTCCTGTTTTTCAGTTCTCAACTTTCCATTTGATTCTTTCTTATATCTTCTATTTCTAGTGTAACTTTATTCCAAAAGTGTTCACAATTGCTTCTTTGAGCATTTGCATAATAGCTATTTTAAAGTCTTTGTCAAATAATTCCAACATTTGTATTGTCTCATCGTTAGCATCCATTGATTGTCTTTTCTTGTACAAGTTGATTTCATGGTTCTTTGTATGCCAAGTAATTTTGGATTGTATCATATTTTGTAAAAAGCAAAAGATTTATACAATTGGAAGAGAAACCAGAGTATGCATCCAGGATATTTTGAATATTACTTTATGTGAATCATGTTTAAATCTTAGGAGAGAATGTTGATGTTTGGGTTTTAGCAGGCACTTGGTTAGGTTCGTCATAAGTTCCAGCCCACTTTCTGGGGCCTGTGGTTACAATATCAGTTCAGGTTTCAAAGGCTTTAAGTGCTATTCAGATCAGTTTTGTGAATATGTTACCCAGGGATCTGTCTGGGCTCTAGGAAGAAGTCTGTCTGGTGGCTCACTTGTGGAATGCTAATTAGGAGGAGATCCACCCATAGGCAGGTTGAAGATCAGCGCAGATGTTAATAAACAGGTTTATGTCATCCATTTCCTGTGTACTTCCCTCCCTGCTATCTTCCTAGTAGTTTCTTCTTCCCTGCGTCTTCCTGCGTTCAGTCCATCAGCCAAAATCCTCTCACTTCTATGGTTGAGCTACATTTGGGGCCCAAATGACAAAGGAGAGAGGGGGTGTTATTAAGGGGGTTGGGGGTTGGAACTGCAGCTCCACCAAATGAAAAATCAAGGTTCCCCTCCCTCAGAGTTTTAATTCATGCAGTTTTCCATGACAAACATTGCCATCCACATAAAATTGTCTAGGGCTAGAGATAAAAGAGAATGAAGAAAAAGTAGAGGGGGGAAAGAAACTCAGGTGAGTCCCTCACTCTTTCTGATATCCAGAAGTTTTTTTTTTTCTTTTTTGAGACTGAGTCTTGCTCTGTTGCCCAGGCTGGAGTGAGGTGGCATGATCTTGGCTAAATGCAACCTCCACATCCTGGGTTCAAGCGATTCTCTTGCATCAGCCTCCCGACTAGCTTGAATTACAGGCATGCACCACCACGCCCAGCTGAGTTTTTGTATTCTTAGTATAGACAGGGTTTTGTCATGTTGCCCAGGCTCGTCTTGAATTCCTGGCCTCAAGTGATCTGCTCACCTTGACTTCCCAAAATGCTGAGATTACAGGCATGAACGACCACGCCCAGCCAAGAGTTCTCTTTTCTTTAAGATTTCCTCAAGCCAGAACTAAACAGATTTCCTTGGCTCTCTTTCTGTTCCACAGTGGTACTTCTAGATTTTGACTATGTTGAGAGCCAGCTGGAGATCCTGGAGGAAAAATATTGTAAACTAACTGCTAGTTTGGTGTTACATGAAACTTTGCTATTCTTCCCCAATCTGCCTGTGACTGCAGATAGAAGGGCAGTGTGACCACCCTGTGAAGAAATCAACCAACCACTTAGTAGCAGGTTGACTTTATTTCATCCTTCAACCCTCATAGGGGTAGTAATTCACTCTGACTGCTAACCTTACTTTTGTAAGCTCCAGGAACACAGACCACTAAGGATTCTAGAGGAGCTACTCCCAGAACACATACAAAGACCACAGATCCAAATGATTCAAGATGTGAAATGTAATGTTTGCTATGGTGTACCTCTCAGATGCCTTCACCTTAGGTCTGAAATATTCATTCCCCAACAATGCCTCCATGTTAAAAGTATTGGTAATTAATGGGTCTCAGCTGAGCCCCTCTCTAGGCATTACCCTGGAGAGGCAAGCCAAAGGCTACCTTATCCAAAACCATACCATATCCCTGGAGTCAGCTCACATTCAGTGACTGTTCAAAGCAGACCATAAAGCTGGGGCAGCATTAATGCAAGGAGGGACAACTCTGAAAGGCCAGGATTCCCTGTGGAGCTGGCTGAGTCTTTTGTTTAACTCCTTCATCTAGTCCCACTTATTTTACTCCTCCACAAGTGTTGACTGGAGGGTACTCGCCAATTAACCTCCTGCACACAAATTGTCCCAGAGTTTGCTACCTAGGGACAACCTTATATACTAGGGCTAAGCATGGTATATACTTATTATGACAGGAATTAGTTCAGTGATGGGCAAATAACTGGATTTAGGTAAATACAGTATGAGGAGGTGTGTTCTGGGATCTTCTGGGAAATTTTCTTGATACTAGAGAAAACCATAGGAAGAGATTTTCTCTCTTTGAAGTTAAACCTGAACAAGAACTCCTGCTGCCAACAAACATATTTTGACCCCAAAACAACAAGTCTTAGAACAAAGACTATACTGTGATTAGCAGAATGGAGAGACAGAAAAAATCTGAGTTCGTAATGACGCTCGGTTGCAAGATCAATGCACCCTGAAGGTCACCCTATTTTTAGACTTCCCATTATGTAAGCCAAAAAATTTCTTTATTATTTGAAGCAACCTGGGGGTCTCTTTTTTGTCTGTTTCTGCTACTTGCAGCCAAAACATCTAACTGATACAGGTGTGTATCTCATTGACTCTTCCTTTCTATACTGCTTCTGAAGATTTTTATAAACATTCAAAAAGATTGAGAAATTTAGACAAAAAACTGTAATTAAGAGCAGGTGGCTGCTGGTAAGTTTTCTTTTCCTTTCTTCTTCCTTTCTTCCCTCTATGGGGCACCAATAATACATTTTCTTAAAAAGGGGACCTAGCTAAACAAATATATTTTACGTAAAAAAAATAATAATTAAGACCACAGTGATATGTGTAACTGTTTGACAAAAATTATCTTAAATTCTACTTTTAGAATCAAAGTACAATCTAAGCCATGATTTGATATATAATCGGAACTTCTGAAAGCTCCCTCTGTAATAAACAGGTGAAGTCAGACACCTGGTAATTGCAAAGTATATTTATTTATACGCCTGCAGAGGAGGAAGAGAGAGATTTTTGCAAAATTACTTCAGAAGGAAAATGCATGTAAAACAGATATAGTTCAAAAAATGAACTGTTTGCAACTTAAAAGATAAACAATCCATTATGAAAAACCAAGAAAACGTTACTCACCCCCACACATAGTATCTTGACTCAAACTCTGAAGGTCAGAATAAACGATGATTTTTGTCAGACCAGAAAGGAAAAAGTTTTCAAGAAGCAAAGTGTTTTGCCCTTTCACAGAGAGCAGCATGTTTGCCATTCCTCCAGATTCAAGAATACGACAATGGAACACTCTTTGCTTTGATTTGAACTATCGTAAGAGTCTCTTGTATCTGCTGGGTTGATTGCATTCTTTTCTTCCTCAGCACTAGCCATTTCAAAACTGTTTCTTCAGGCATTTAAATACAAAATCTAATGATTCCATCATTGTGGATCATAGACAAATTACTGGGCTAGATTTAGAACACAGGCTTTAATCTCATGCCCACCAACGAAATGGGTGGCATTGGACAAATCTGTCTCTATGGGCCTCCATTTAATCATCTGCAAAATGATCTCTTCTGCCTCCATGATTATAGATGTCCAGAGAAATGAAAGGAGCTGTCTGAGTGCTGGATGGCTTGTGGTAAGGATAAACCACTTTTTCTGTCTACCCACCCCCATCCCATTCAAAGTCTTAGCCTAATTTATAGCCTGGTCAGTCTGCTATGGGGAAGCTGGAGGCTAAGGAGATTTCTTCACAAATCACAAAGACAGAAACAACAAGTCCTCTTCTTCCAACTCTGCAATCAACCTCTATTTTACTTTTGGTGACTTGAGATCCCATATCATCAGTGCAGAAGAAAAATGAATTAAATACTTCTGTTCCTTTTTTGCTGTGAATTTTAGAAATGATCCCAGCGGTCATTCTGTAGTGAGTCTGACATATTTTACAATAAATATAAGTTAAGTTGGTGGTGACTAGGGACTGAATAACCTAGAGTCCTTCAGAGGCATATTAATAAGTTTGAGTCTTCAAATCTATTTTAAAATTTTGCTCTTTGTTCTCTAAGTGCCAACCCCAAACACCTAGCAAGGTCTTCAGGCCACAGCATCAAAGCCAACCCCATGACCTACAAGACCAGGGAGAGAAAAGCTGGCTCAGAAATGCAATCTAACAAGTAAACAGTGACTGGAATCCATGGAGTTCTTTGCAAGCTATCTGGCATGGACACTTCAAAGATTTTATGAGAAAGAACAGAGAGAAGGGAAAGCTGCTCTAGACTAAAGGCTATGAAAGAAACATAACAGGCAAATATAATGCATTAACCTTGACTCTAATGATATTCTAAAAACAATTTAGGAAATTTAGTTATTGACTATGTGTTGAGTATTATTGAATTAATGTTCCTTAGATGTGAAATGTCCCTATTCAATTGTGATTATTGAATAGGAAAATTATATGGGAGTGATGTGTCATGATGCCTGCATACTACTTTCAGATGGCTTACGAAAGGAAGTGTGTGCGTGTGTGTGTGAAGATGCTGATAGCTTTAAATCTAGGAGAGCAGTATATGGGTATTAATTTTTCTGGGTGGTTTTTTTTCAATTCTTTTTTTCAAGCATTTAAAAACATTTTTTTAATTTGAAAAAATTAAGAAAGATATACAATTCATCCAGGCTTGGTCAGAGAACACGTGGGGTTAGAGGGGATCTCATGGCTATAAGCCCTTACGATGTTTGTTTCCCAGGTACCACTTTATTTCTAGTTCTAGCAAAAATCATTACTGACACTTGTCTGGGCCAATTACAAAGCTTTAAATTGGTAAAAATAATAAAAATAAAAAATAAAAAAGAAGGGGGGTAGCAGTGGGCGCAGGTACTGCAGTAGGGACATATTTTATTCCCCATTTACAGAGGAAGAAACCAAAACACAGTTAAGTTAGCTAACTTGCCAGAGGCCCCTGCAGGAGCCACAGTGATTTTCAGATTCCCCTGAGTCCCTTTGACTAGTTCTCTGTACTCATCTCGTAGCTACTGTATCCTTCACTTCCAACAGCTCTCACAAGCAGAGGACTAACCCCTGGTCTGCTGGAGCCACTTCATCCAGACTCCAAATTCAGGAGAACCAGAAGTGCTAAGGACTTACATCCTTCTAGAGGCACCCATAGTAATGACTGCCTCATCAGTCTCAGGAATTTCTTCCATTTCAGTGCAGTCCCAGAAAATACATCCTCTCTCCATTGATCAATTGTTTATTCCGCACATTAAACCACTTCCCTCCCCAAAATCCTGATACCTCACATACATGCTTATCATTGCCTCCCACGCCCACTTCAGTTGCTGTGGATGAGCAATGCTTCAAGATAAAGTTTCATAATTACAGGCTTATGCTGTATTTGGTCTCCTTCAGAAGAAAGAATTCCATCTCTAAGTTGTCCCAGTGTCCTTCCTTATGAGGAACATGTATGAGCACAATGCCTGGACTTCGTGGAATCTATTCTATGGTCCAGGAATTTCTTCTGTTTTCTTCCTGAATCTTGGCTGAATTCCAGAACTAAGATTGGCTAAATAGCCCTACAGGCTGGGTTAACATTGTTATTTGCAGGAAGTGAAGATCAAAATATGTGATAACTAGCACAGCACAGAGGGCAACACTAAGAGTGGGTGGGTGCAGGCAGATGGTGCGCCAAAGCAGGATCCTAGAGGACACCCCTCTCACTACACCGTGTATGAGCCCTTCAGGAGCTGGACTGTGAGGAGGGCTGGGAGATCCGCTGACATCAGAGGAGCACTCGTGGGTCTTGTGGCAACAGTTACTTGCCATCAGGTACAGAAGTATTTCTATATATGACAATCATGATAGCTGTGCCACTGAGGACCACCTGACCATCAGTTATGATTGTGTTTTAATGGTGAAAATAACAGGAAAAAATTACTTTGAAGCCATGTAAAAGAGAAAGGACGAGAATGAATGAGTAGATGAATACAAATAGAGCATAAATGATACTAAACAAAGATACATTAGACTCTCTCTCTCATGCACACACACTCAGGAAAACAAGTGAAGTGCCACACCTACAGCAACAAGAATTTTGTGATCAACCTCTATTTGCTCTCAGCCTTAAAACTTCAGTCCCTGTAAGGTAATGTTTTCACTTTTAACGAAAGGGTTGTTTTGGTGCTTTCCGCTGTTAAGTTTCCTTGCCAGTCAGCCAGGAGCTGGCCTCAGAAAAATGTGAAACTTTATTCAGCCAGTGGGGAGGAGCTGGTCAAAGTACAGCAGGGAGCACTAATGAAAAGCAACAATATTATTCAGGAAAACTCAAAAGAGGAAAAAGCAACACTGGGCAAGATAGGCATGGAGGAGCAAAGAGGCCTGAGAGAGTGGAACTTTCACTCCTGAGCTATTAAAAAAAAAAATTTCCAAGCCCTTAGGCCCTAAAACTGTCCTGGTCAGAAGAGGTTACCCTGGCCAACTCTGTCACCTCAGCCCTCGGTCAGCAGCTGTCATGAGCACAGCAGCACTGTGGGACCTAAAGGAAAAAGAGACTTGGTTTTGAGAGACAGGTTTAATCATGTTTTCCAATCAGAATTAACAAGGATTTTTCCTTTGTTACTCGCTAATGAGTAAATTAAAATCCAGACACAGTGAGAGAATAGGTTAACTATACACAGAATGATCTATCTGGCCAAGAGGTGAAAATATTCCTGCAAATTCTAGGTGGAGACCTCCAACCACAGGGTCACAGAAGACAAACCCACATAACCAGAGAGCTCCAAAACTGCCCAAGTGAAAAAGTTAACTTTTGTGACTGTCTGAGTTCATTCCTGTTACCATAACCAAATACCACAGTCTGGCTAAGTTATAAATAATAGAAATTTATTTCTCACGGTTCTGGAGGCTAGGATATCCATCCAAGATCAAGGCAGCAGAAGATTGAGTGTGTGGTGAGAACTCACCCTTTATTTCACAGATGGCAACTTCTCGACGCATCCTCACGCAGAGTAGAAGAAGAGGCAAATAAGCGCTCTCAGACTTCTTTTATATGAGCACAAATCCCTCGTGGAGCCCTCCCAACTGAATCACCTCTTAAAGGCCCCAGCTGTTGATACTACTGCATTGGAGATTAGATTTTAACATAGGACTTTGGAGGTGCGGAAGGACACAAGCATTCAGATGATAGCAGTGATCTATTCCATGGCTCTAAAATTTATCGCCAACCAAACGTCCTCAGAAAGGATTTTCCTGATTTTATTGTGATGCCAATAAAATGAGAAAAATGAAATGACTTACAAAAGATTGTTGGTTCTCTTAATTACCTCAGAGACAGAAAGAATAAAAATAGTTACAGTGATGGTATTTGTAGACATTAACTTAACCACAGCCAACTGTGTCAGTAGAGAGATAACCTGGTAAGAGAACAAGGATAGGGAAAACAGCTGTGAACCCAAGACAAAAAGGTTGGAACTTCTGGCGTTCATCTCTTCTCAGGAAGGTGAAGTGAGGTCTGTACATGCAGAAGCAAATCAACTGACAAAAAGTAAGCCATAAAAGCAAGTGTCAAAAGAAGCAAGGACAAGAAGGAAAGCTTTCCAACTTGACTCCAATGTCTAGGATACAGAGGCTGTGCCAAGACTTATGCAGAAAGGCCTAAACTGGTTATTGACTTTTGGGAAAACTCTTCCCAGCTCCTGCTGATAAAAAAATCATTAGCCAATGTTGCACTGGTTTCCCTACAATATTTACTATTGTTTCTGGAAGGTCCTTAGGGAAGAGCATAACGGCTCTAATTTGACACTAGTTCCAGTTCCTAATAAGAATATTCAACTAAAACATAGTCATTTACCTTCAATATTTTAATGTAGCAAACAGCTCACAGCTTCAGCACATTTTATTTAGATAAGAGGAAACAGTAGGGTCAATTACACAACTGGAATTTTAGAGAGGATGCTTTCTTTTGTGAGCCAATATGAGAAGTTCAAATGAATTAATACATGCTTGGAAATTTAAGTTTAGATCTTTGGTTTGAAGTGAAAATTACTAATACTTAAAAGAAAAAAATATATATATCTTTATTCTATATATATTATATTGAGAAAAACTTCTATATGCAATCAAAATCTGTCCTACAAATTGAATATTTCACTTTGGAATAGAAAGAATGTAAAAGAAGAAGGAACAATAAGTCCAGGAGGAATTAGTCCAGGCCTCAGCAACATTTGTTTTGCTTCAAGAAACATCAATAGGACTATCTTAGCTTATTATTTTTCAAGTCTCACCTGCCCTGGAAAGTTTTTTCCTCTGACCATACAAGATAACAGTGATCCAGCATTGTGTCTGATACATAATAGATGTCTACTGGATAACTGATTGATGCCATGCTCTGGGGATCCCAATCATAAGCCTGGGGGAAATGAAATGGAGAGAGAGGTGGAAGGCAAAAGAGGAAAAGAACAAAGGAAGGGGAGAGAGGAAGAGGAGGGCTATATCTGGTAGGGTCTGATGCAGGATCTGAAATGTTGTCTCGGGGTCCACTTAGTGGTGTCTGTGGTACAGGAGATCTAATCCAAACCAAAGCAATCCCCTGATTCCAGAAGGTCTGATCATAAAACAACCTAAAAAATACCTAATTGATAAGAACTTAAAGGAGTTAAGTTATTCAAAACCTGCTCTCAAAATTTTTCAGATGTTTGTGGAACAGGCATTGCCAATTTCTCACACACATGCCAATTGAGTAGGTTGTTTGTGACAAGCTTCATCAATATGATGATTCAGTCTCATCTAGGGTATTGGCTGGACCAAGAATCAACATTTTTTTCTGAGCTAAGTGAGCTACACCTTTGCTGAAGGTGCTCCTGATCCTGGAGATGATAAAGCTGCCTGCCTGGGTAACTTGATAGGCCCTGCAAGAATGAGCTGCCGTGGTTCATCCACTTCTTGCTTGTTTGGAAATTCTCCTCTGCCAGAGATATTTCCAGGGTTATTAGTTGCACAAAAATGAAATGCAGCAGCCAAGAAACCCAGAACACTTGTCATGTTTTTAGATGTAAGACAATTTCCTTGAGCAAGGTCAATTGTCTGGAATGATGAGAATGTAATATATTTTGATAAATTACTTCTGCAAAGCCCTAATTCCTGAGATGCATACACTAGCTTGACTTGTGTCCAATCCTAACCTTTTAAGCTCCTCTGTGGCTACCAGCTTGCTGGTCTTTCCTTGCCTTCCCTTTCCTATGGTTTCCTGGAGTTGCTGTGGTGCAAGGAAGAAAGAATGAACTGCTTGTTTATTGCAGTTGATGTTCAGTACAAGGGCTGGCATCATTGCCTGGTGGCTTGAGCTCAAGCCAGAGCATCACAGAAAAACTTAGACACAAAAAAATTGTTATTACACTTGATTTTGCAGTTCAGTGGGGGTGTCTGCCTAGTCTGCAGAGCCAAGATCCTTGGGTCCTAATTCTAAAAGTTCCCAAGCAGTAGAAGGGAGGGTATATGGAAGAAAGGATGACATCAGAATGTGGTTAGGAGCCAGTCCCAGCTGTAATTAGGTCCTCAGAAAAGTGGTGGCAATTTTACAGTGTATTCAGTGTCTTAGCTTTAAAAACTTGTTTTCGCTAGATTATAATGAAAGATGGATTTCATTTTAAAGGTGCAACATTAAGAAATAACATATGATGTGGAAGACATTCACAATCAAATTAAATGTTATGATTTAAAGTATGAAATTCTCCAGAATTTTAATGTACACATGGATCACTAGTAGATCTTGCTAAATATATAGGTTGTGACTCTGTAAGTCTGGAGTGGAACCTGAGATTCCACCTTTCTAACAAGCTCCCTGGCCAGGTCAGTGCTGGTGGTCTTGGGATCAAATTTTCAAGCAAACCTTTAGACTGCATTGGTTAAGAAAGAGTACATAGTTGAAAGAACATGGCCTGCTTCCCAAGCCATTCAGCTGACTTAATGTCAAAAAGGAACAGCCTGGGCTGGGTGCAGTGGCTCCTACCTGTAAGCCCAACACTTTGGGAGGCCAAGGAAGGTGGATCTCTTGTGCTCAGGAGTTCACGACCTGCATGGCCAATGTGATGAAACCCCATCTCTACCAAAAATACAAAAAAATTAGTTAGGTGTTCTGGTGCAACCCTGCAGTCCCAACTACCTGGGAGGCTGAGGTGGAAGGATCCCTTGAGCTTGGGAGGCGGAGGTTGCACCACTGCACTCTAGCCTGGGAAACCGGGAGAACCAGTCACAAAAAAAAAAAAAAAAAAAAAAAAAGAAGAAGAAGAAGAAAAAGAAAAGGAAAGGAACATCCTACAGCAAATAGTTTAAATCGTATTTTCTGATATCACTGTGACAAAATTGTAAAATAAAATACAATAGAATGAGAGAGTGAAAATCACTACCAAGCATGAGGTAATTTAAACTCCTTGTCAACAAGTTTGAAAATCCAGGAAAAAACGCTGAAGAGTAGACAGACAATCTACAGAAATTTATAACGCTGGAAAATATTTTCCAAGTTACCTAAGAATAAATATCCTCCAAAGTACAAGGATTCGAGCTTTTTGCAGATGAAGTCTTTCAAATCTTCAAGGAATAAACATTTAAATGTTTATTAAATTTTCCAGAGAAAGAAAATGGAAAGCTTTCCAATTATTTGTACAAAACCACGCAACACTGATCCTAAAACTTAACAGAAAACCTAACAGAAAACTATATCCCAAGTTCATTCATAAATATTGATACAAAAATCCTTAATAAAATATTGGAAAATAAAGTCAAACAAACAATATTTTCAATCCAATGACTAAAGACAGTTTAGTCTAGGAGTGCAAAGGTTGTTCAATATTACTAAAACATCAAGTTAAAATGTCAAAAAAATAATCACCTCAATAAATGATTTTCTTAAAAAATCAAACATCAGTTATTTTGGCATTGAGGGGCAGGGACAGGGTCTTGCTCTGTCATCCACACTGGAATACAGTGGCAGGATCACAGCTCACTGCAGCCTTGAACTCCCAGGCTCAAGGTCCCATCTCAGCTGGGACCTTATAGTCTCAGCTACTTAGCTTCTCTTGAGTACTTCTCCTGAATATCTGGGATATAAGCAGGTACCACCACACCCAGTTAATTTTTTTTTTTTTTGGTAGACATAGAGTGTTACTATGTTACCCGGGCTGGTCTCAAACTCCTGGGTTCAAGTCATCCACCTACCTCAGCCTCCCAAAGTACTAGGATTACACGCCTGAGCCACAGTGCCCAGCTGATTCCTTTTTTAATTAAAAAAGCAGGAATCAGAGGGTACTCACTTATCATAATCAAATACGTTGGTCAAACAAAAAAACTAACAGCAAGCATGAGACTGAAATTGTAAGATTTACATTGAACTGATGATGCTTACTGTCACCACTATCATTTAATATTCTTCAAGATGAAATAATATAATTAGACAAAATGATTATTAATATAATATTAATATGATTATTTATATGGGAAAGCAGGAGACCAAGATTTTTTTAATTTTCAGATAAGATTTTATGTATATGGATGAGCCTGGAGGACGTTATGTTAAGTGAAATAAGTCAGGTACGGAAAGGTAAATATCACATGTTCTCACTCATATATGGAAGCTAAAAAAGCTTGATCTCATAGAAGCAGAAAGTAAAATGTTTGCGAAGACCCGCAGCCGGTGTTGACGCGATGTGATTTCTGCCCAGTGCTCTGAATGTCAAAGTGAAGAAAATCAATGAAGTGTGGGTAAATGGCGGGAATAACTATGAGTCTCTTAAGGTAGCCAAATATCTCATCATCTAATTAGTGACACGCATGAATGGATGAACAAGATCCCCACTGTCCCTATCTACTATCCAGGAAAACCATAGCCAAGGGAACGGGCTTGGTGGAATGAGCAGGGAGAGAAGACCCTGTTGAGCTTGACTCTAGTCTGGCACAGGGAAGAGACATGAGAGGTGTAAAATAAGTGGGAGGCCCCCAGTGCCCACCAGTTCCCGTGAGGGGGCGGGGCGGGGTTTGCTGGCCTTGCATATTCAGAAGACTCCATCATATCAGTCAAAAATCTCCTTAAACTTATAAGCAACTTCAGCAAAGTCTCAGGATACAAAATCAATGTGCAGAAATCACAAGCATTGGTGTATAGGAATGCTTGTGATTTCTGGACATTGATTTTTGTATCCTGAGGCTCACAGACTAAAAGAGAACCAAATCAAGAGCAAACTCTCATTCACAATTGTTACAGAGAGAATGAAATACCTAGGAAGACAACTAACAAAGGATGGAAAGGACCTCTTCAAGGAGAACTAGGAACCACTGCTCAAGGAAATAAGAGAGGACACAAACAATTGGAAAAACATTCCATGCCCATGGCTAGGAAGAATGAATATTATGAAAATGGCCAAACTGCCCAAAGTAATTTATAGATTCAATGCTATCCCCATCAACCTATCATTGACCTTCTTCACAGAACTGGAAAAAACCACTTTAAACTTCATATGGAACCAAAAGAGAGCCTGCATAGGCAAGACAATCCTAAGCAAAAAGAACAAAGCTGGAGGCATCATGCTACCAGACTTCAAACTATACTACAATGCTACAGTAATCAAAACAGCATGGTACTGGACCAAAACAAAGATATAGACCAATGGAACAGAACAGGAGCCTTGGAAGCAATGCCACACATCTACAACCATCTGATCTTTAATAAACCAGACAAAAACAAGCAATGGGGAAAGGATTCCCTGTGTAATAAATGATGTTGGGAAAACTGGCTACTCATATGCAAGAAGCTGAAACTGGACCCCTTCCTTACACCTTATACAAAAATTAACTCCAGATGGATTAAACATTTCAACATAAGAACTAACACCATAAAAACCCTAGGAGAAAACCTAGGCAACACCATTCAGAACA